>STHB01000004.1:29776698-29847557 GCA_018908115.1 Anopheles rivulorum
ATTGTGAATTACCGCGAAAATGTATTGTCTGTCAATGGGGAAGGTCCTTACGTTTACAAGAAAACATTCATACAAATTGAAACATTTCTGTGCATTAAACCAGTGACCGTGCCTGGTTAGGGATCTCCGAGAGCAAACAACACATTAATACTATCAAACCTGTCACCTTTTATTTTTATTTTTTGCTCGTCCCCTCCGTTTTCCGAACATCCGTGCGTAACATACCGCAAGCAGGGACGGAAAGATTGCGTACATAAATTTTCTCACTACCCAGCAACATAGCCCTACTAAAAGAAGCCGTAAGTGCTCGGACGGTTGCGAATGAGCCATTCGCAGGATTCGTGTAGCAAAAACCGCAGTTCTGCCTCCCCGAATAGTCAGCGTGACGCAAACCATGAAAATGTTCACCATAAGAATCACATTTCCAGCGGAATAAAGATCTCATGGCGAAAGTGTCCAGGTATACGCCACGGCCACGGCAGAAGGCTTTGCGGGAAAGAAATATTACACAAGTTCTTTCTCTAATGCACACATACACACAACGACATAAGCCCAGAAACAGCTTCACATTCGCCCACGGGGAAGCTGTTACGCCGTCCTATTGAGATTGTACCCAGTCGGAAAGTTTGCTCAACTACCCGGGTCAATTCTCGGTAGTTCTTGGGGATACGAGCCTTGGAAAAGGATGATGCGAAACATTCGAAAACTAGGACTCGCAGCCACGCCAGAACGCAGAGTTTCCTCTTTTTCTACCTTTGTTTGTTAGTGTGTCAGAGAGTTTCCTTACTTCGCAGGACGACATAAAGCTGTTTGGTTGCGTAATTTTAATCACAAAGCGCAGAAAACTTTTTACCAAGGTTACATGAGCAGAAACCTCATTATTGGATGTGCGGATTAAGTAAGGAGAAAAAAGGGACACATTAATGAAGTGCAATTTGCTGCTACAAAGCAAAGACAGTGCAGTTATCACAAGTAAATGGAACAATCGATTTTCCGGACGTTTTTCCATTGCTGTATCTCGCGGAACTTGGCGTCTTATTAGTAGAGTTCAGCTTAAGCTGAAATCCAAAATGCTGCAACTGTAGCACTCTATTTTCGTGACTGAATAAAATCAAGCAACTTTTTTCGCCGCATTTCAATCGTGATGACCTCAAAGTTTTACATTTGTCTGGTGTTTGCGTGTTTGCCTCGACGTCGCCGGTATGACAATTACTATCAGTGCTATTGACACCCGTGTTGCCAAGGGTAATTGCGCTTTGAACCTTTCCGTTCGCGAAGGAATAATTGACTACGGAAGGCGAATAAATAACATTTCGCCGGTTTACTCACGCCATCAACCATTGCAATCTTATCCAATTACCTCCCTTCACACACACACATACACATCTTAATGTTACAATCCGTTAAGCAAATCCTGTACGTACTCAACGAAGTCGTAAGACACCACACAACTGAGAGCCGCAATCGGAGAGTTCCATTCCGAAAGGTAATATCATTACAAAATTGCATTCTATCCGTTCTTTCCACTACAAGCTGCATCCATCATCAGCACGCAGGGAATTCATTTGCTCGTTAAAGCGAACCGACTCGTACAGTGCCTCTTTGCGAATCCGACGAATGGAACAGCGTTTCGGTTGCAATAATTCATCGCCCTGCTGCTGCTGCTCCGGAGTTGCACTTCCAGCATCATCAGCTGGCACCATGCTCGCAACAGAAAAAGAAACGATGTCGGCACAAACTGTCAGCATAGAAAGATTCTTTCGCGAAACACAATTTCACACCAGCTCGTAAGATGGAAAGGGCAACCGGTAAACTTGGCCGTGGACTGTGTTTTGTGCTGTGTTGGCTGTGGTAGAGTCAACGAGCTAGGGTGTGTTTGCGCGAAGGATTGCAGAATGTGTGCTGCCATCTTCGGGAACCTAGGGCACCCTAGTGGTGTCTTTTCCTTTTGCTTTAGACACCTTCATGTACCTTCATTCTGCCCAGCTGTTCGGTACGAGAAACGGAAAAGCTGTTCCAAACACCTCAGCCGTCTGTGGCAGTATTTCGTATTGGTTGGAACTATTTCCGCATTTCGCTCATTTCACGCTCTCAAGTACGCCTGATGGGTGTCGTCTGTCAGATTTCAAAGTGCTTGAAGACAGTGGAGTAAACGAAAACAAGAGCACGCAACAACAACAGCAGCAGCAGCAAAAAAAAAAATACTTTTGCGACATCGAGACGATGTAATTGTGACAGCTGAAGTCTTTCCAAATGGCACCCAGATGTTGTCGTGTGAAATCTTTGTTGTGCTTTCATTTTGCATACGATTGTGTACATGGTGACTAGAGTTTTTTTAAACCATTCGACTTTATGAGAACTTTTAATATAAAAGTTAAAAGATGTTAATATACATAAGTACAATATAAATGTTTCTGTTATTTTATTGGATCCAAATTATTATTTACAATAATTATGAAAATGTAATTTTAATGATAGTTCTAAGGATTAAATTTCTACAAAGTTATTTTACTCGCTTATTGTAATAAAACACTTTTACTATTTTATGAAGCGGAACTTTTATTACAATCGACTATTCTAGCGTAAATACAAAACACAAACAAACTATTACATTCCATAGCAAACAGCACGCTTTCTGTGTGTTTCACACTGGAATGCTGCAAAGCAACTGGCCGGTCGACCGAGTTCATTAAAATAATGTATTATTTGTACATGTTACGACCGGTCCGATTATGCAACGTACATAATAAAGGTCAACCATTCATCACAACGCCATTGCGCCTCAGTCGTCGGCGCGGTTTATCAGTCGTCGCGCCCGTTTCACCGCCCGTATGTCGTTGCTTGTTGTTGACCCATTTGGCTAATAAACGATTTAACAATCCAAACAGGGGCACCCGGTAAAGATAAATGCGCCATGATTAAAGTTACACAAAGCGAACTCAAAATTACATTTCGAGGCATTATCTGGCTCGCAATCCGACTGCTTTCTTGGCGCTAGAGCGCTGCGCTACGACTAGACGCCGAAAATCCTCCGGCCCAGGTCCGTCGCTTCCATCTGGCTTCCTTGAACTGGACGGCTTTTTAGGCGCTTGATTAATGGGTCCTAGACACGGCAGCAGGAAGTAGGCGCAGGCTCTTGAGCCTTTTGTGCAAAAGCGGCATTATCACGTACGGTACATTTGTCACTGCTGTGCGGTTGTGTGGCTTCCGTTCGCCAACAATCTCTGAAGGAGGTCTAGTAATCTTGTCGGTTGTTGTGTCTTTTTCTGTTTTGTTTAATCATTATACTGTATTCCGCATTGAAACAACCGCTGGTTCTATTGTAACATAATTTGTTCATTGACTGATAAGAAAGATTAATTCATCTTTTTAGATATTTTGCACCATTAATTCATAAGCAGAGTTACAAGATTCACCATAGTTTTAATACGTTTCTACGCAAAGCGTCCGAAGTGATTAGTAACTTCAAAGATAATGCTTTGCGAATTCCCTAACTATTGTAATAAAACAATGTGGCTGGATCAAGATTTTTGGATAAAATTTTCTTTAAATTGTCTCTTAAATTAATCTGATGATATGAATCAATTTATATGGAACCTTCACCATATTCCCGTTTAGATTGATTCATTCGATAAGGCAACACACAAACACATGAAAGGGCAGCGATTAAAGCACTTGCGAGTGCGTTGCAAAATTAAACACCAATTACTTTGCCTTCCGTCCGTGGGGTGAGCGTTGATCCCTATCGGTGCACCCCGGCGCTAATAAACAGTAAATCACGCAATTAGACGTCACTTTAGCCCCATGCGAATAATTGAAAATCTGTCACAAACTGTGCCAACGTGCTACAATCGCTTCCACCGAGGATACTGCTTAATGTGTGCAAGATTCTCATTTAATCGCTCGGCTCGGCTCGTGCTGCCGCTATTAGCTCCCCACACCCCCGGACAACATCACACAGCCACACGGCTGTCAATCGTAGCGAAGGCACCCGACATATTAGTCGCACTTTAAATTCCCTCGATTTGCAACTTGCTTCTTGTCGCAGCGACAGGATGTCCTTTGGTGAAGTGTGTTTCCTATCCGGGCTCATACACGCCGAACACATGTACCGATGCTTCCGTATGGCGCATAAGTGTCATTATTAAGTTATTTGGACCTTGGCCACCTTGGACCAACCAGAGCGTTGCCCATAAATAATTCAGTTATTTCCTACCGACGCTACAGTTGCGTTGAGCAAACTGGGATGTGCAGGCCGCCGTGTTGTGCACTGTGCACCGGAGAGTAAACGTCAACGGTGTAGTATTTAAATGGTACCGTTTATGAAGGACTACTTCAGCATTATGTAAGTGTGTATTCTCGGCTGGATGGGTTTACCCGGCCGACCCATGGATATGGAGACATTCAAACTTATCTAGACATATGACCTTTACATAACATACTGCTTGCCGTGCACAATGTGAAGGGAAAGCAAATATTACACATTGAAACATGTCCGCATGTCCGGTGGCTTGAAAGTATCGATCCACATAACTTAAGCTNGGTGTAGTATTTAAATGGTACCGTTTATGAAGGACTACTTCAGCATTATGTAAGTGTGTATTCTCGGCTGGATGGGTTTACCCGGCCGACCCATGGATATGGAGACATTCAAACTTATCTAGACATATGACCTTTACATAACATACTGCTTGCCGTGCACAATGTGAAGGGAAAGCAAATATTACACATTGAAACATGTCCGCATGTCCGGTGGCTTGAAAGTATCGATCCACATAACTTAAGCTAAGCTTTGCGTTGATAGAATTCAATTTAATTTTAACGGAATATAGCATTCATATAGCACCATGTGATTATTCCAACTTCCAGCTATCGCCAGAAATGGTTGTCAGCGTTTTTGAAATGCAATTTCTTGCTCATCCCCGCAGCGTAAGCTGTACCATCCAGACGTCGTCAAGCTTTGCCATGCGGTGGTAACTACAGGTCGCTTCATTCTTCCATGAATCTCGTTTGACTTCAACCCATCAGCGTTTCTCAAGCAACTTCCTTACCACAACAAAGCGCCCTCGCCATGCGCTCAGCTCTTCAGCAGTCAATTAGCGTTGAAGTAGCTCCGGATATTTCCATTACCGGGCCACCAGCGGGTATCGTCCGGCACAGGTACTTAGAATTTTCACGGTCGATAGTCTCGCTGGAATCCACCGGTAGCTGTCCCTGTCGGGAAAGCTTAACCTCATTCACAGCGCTGCGCTGCCGAGTCGAGGCAGCGAGTGATAGTAGTAACTGTGTTCTTGTTAGCTTGAAGTAAGAATTTTGTGCCCGAAACGTTCGCAGCTGCTTTACCTTTATTTCGGGCACCCGTGGTCTACGGTTCGCACGAGGAACCCACGCGCCAAGGCAGAAGAAGCAATTCGATAGGCCCTACAGACCGCGCGTTACTCGCCACCGGATGCTACAGTCTGATGCTTCACAACCGATTAACATTATAATACGCTCAATTATCATACAAATTCAAGATATGCTGCTACCGGTGCTTCACGGTTCCGTTAGCACGCGTTAGTTCCGGTCGGATGGCCGTGTTCGTGGCGTTTGCCCGACGGCGTTTGTTTCGTTTCGGGCAAGTGTGAATTGTTTCGTGTCTTGAGGATGGTCGGTCCCGAGCATGAGCTTGGTCATGAAAAGGGCAAACCGGGGACGTGTGTTAACATCGTTGATCGGGATGATTGCGATAGGGCGCTGAGGTGCTGTCAGTATTGCCATTTACCTTCGTCCCAACAGCGTTGAACGGAACGCCAAAGCAGTGGACACATTTTTCGATTGTGCCTGATCGTGGCGTTTTGGGGTGATTTTAAATACATACATTAAAGGATATAAAAGAATCAGCTTGGTCGTTGATTGTTTTATTTTTATTAGCAATTGTTTACTAATCTTATTGAGATTGTATAAAGCTTATTAAAAGGAATGGAGTATTTGTATTCTTATATTTATCTAATATTTACTTTAAATATTTATAGAAAGTTTTCTTTATTCTGTTTTGTTTGATTTTATAACATAACTACACGTGGATGTAGCACTTTGGTGAGAACACATGTGCAAATTATATCAATCTTTAGAACCCTTCAAGAAAGAAAGTAAATCACAATAGTAAACAACGTTTTGAATTTGCTTGATCAACTAATTACAAACAACTTTTCCCATCCATAAACACCATGTGCGGCCAACTTCAAACAGTCGTATCTCGTAGTTCATAGATACGATATATACCATCACCAATCCGGACAATGGTCCGGTTATTTACGTCGACTGTTTGCTATTCTAATGCCCCTGCTATCATTATTGCTAATCCTCCTAACTAATTGCTCATGTTTGATAGTTGTAAAGCTGTAAATTGGTTCCAAGTATTCCAAGCCCGTACCGCTGTTTTTTGTTCTGGGGACCGCTTTGGCACGAGGCAAAAGGCGGTCATAAATTTGAATTCGTTCATTACAGCGTTCAATTGAGCTTTGATGTTGGGTTTACCCGTCGAAGATTTCAAGGGCGTTTGTAATGCCCCTGCTCCCGCCATCGTTTCCCCCTACTGTTCCTCAATCGTTCCCACGGGTCCTAGGTACCCTTGCTATAGTTTACGTCGGCCAGCGACGTTTCTGCAAGCCAATGTAAGCAAATTTTCCCTCGAATGAGCAACCCAAAACGTATAAAGCAACGTAATAGCAACCCCACGTATAAAAGCACAAGATCTAGCGGTTCAACTAACTAAATACGTTCCACCAACACCCCTCTTCGAACATTTAGATTCGTTTTCGGGTCGTGCCAGGGGATACATTTGCTGCTAAAAGTTCTTGCACGACCTCCCGGCCGGTACGTAGCAAGCGCAAGGGAAGATACCGTGCGGAAGGACCTGTTAGGCAAACTTCATTAATAATGCAACAGCCAATCTGTTCGGAATTTATGCCACTCGCTGTGTGATCCTGGCGACGGTCCTCCTGAGCCCAAGGAGGACTATCGCCCATCCACCAGTGCGGTGCTGGTAGCGGCGCAAGAAGCGTTCTTCTTGATGGGGCTCACTTTCACGAAGCATGATTCCGAAGGAATTTTAATTAGCGCCGCGATCGTTGCGCGAACTTTTCGCTATTCGAGATGATCGTCTCTCCGATTCGCTATCGCCTCCTCTGGAGCGCGCACGGTAAATCTATCGGTCAAAAGAAACTACCAAGATTCCAGCAAAACTCGGCCACTGGCCATAATTGAGTTCGGTAAGAGCGATATGCTTGCACCGGGGCGATAAAATATTGCAAGAAACTGTCTTGCAGGCCCGTAGTCTGATGACGCCGAACACGTGACAACGTTCGGTGCACTTTTTATGGCTTGTTCCTGGAAATCAAGCTGGTGACATTGGTAACAACACAACTATTCTACCTTACCCTAGTAACTAGCTCTATTTGTTGATTGCTTCACGGGAGCGAATGTGTGTTACCGGCAAAGCGATCCAGAACACCTTACGGGAGAAAAGAACCGGAAAAGACCAACAGTCACACTGGAAGCCAGCCGGACAATTCGCCCGATAGCGACACAGCATAGAAAAGAAAGTTTTAATTAGATTTAGCAAATTTATTTCATTCAATTTTTGAAAGCTATCATCGCGTGGAGTGAAAATGTTGCGATAAGCTTTCCTGAAGATGCGCCGTCATCGGATCCCCGTCCCGTAAAGGGGACATCCTTCGAAACTGCCAGGATGTGTACGAGTTTTTTCTTCTCTCCAGCACGATGCGATTCTTCTCGCTACCTAGCGAAATCAGTCCGTATTAGCCTTCGTTTTGCAAGCGATCGGAAGAACCTACGCTCAACATGCTTCATGTTTTCGACAGTTTTTCCTTTTCGTTTGAGCTAATTTTCCTATTCGGTCGGAAGTTTATGGACGACAATTTTGGTGAAATTAAAGGATCATTCATGGAGTTTATGGTGCCAAGTCAAAGGTTGTGATTTTGCACACGTGCTTATTAGGACCGCTCATCGGAAGGAAACTTAATTTGGGCAAAGTTTCAGGTTGATTTACAACAACTCACCCAATTTCCCAGGCAAAACATTGTGTCAATTCAAATACTTCGTGTTTATCCGTAGAAATGCTTATTACGTAAATGTAAATAAATTGGGTATAATTACCTATTGAATTATGTTACAGTTCTTGTCATTTATTATTGCAGAAATTGCATTTAATAAATACTTAAAACATTAAGACAGCTTGAGTTTCACTCTTTGAGTGATGCATCGGTTATCATAAACGCATCACGTTCCTCATTTCTGAGTGATTTGACAGCGGAAACAAAAAAAAGGAAAATATATCTTGTGAACGTGTGAGGCAGTAGAATTACGCTGAACTGATCAGCAAATAAATAACTGAACGAAACGTGTAAAACTAAATAAAACGCAACAAAATTACACTACAAATATTTGCAATAAAATAAACCCATTTATTGTTGAGACTTTTCTCACAAAGTGACTCATGACAAAGTGAAAAATTACACTTTAATGTTCATTTTGCGTGCTTTCAAACCTAAGTTACCCTCTAGATCATATCTCCTCCTAGAAAAATAATTTCTATTTTTTCCAAATTTCTCTTTCAAGGTAAGATGCCACAACCATGCAGGGCGGTGACGCTCACATGTCGCACGTAAGTAGTAACGCTTTGCATTTCAATCCATTTACATTTTACATGCCATTTTTGGCTTATCAGTAGAAACGTGCAAAGCCTTTAATTAAATTGTTCTCCACTTAGCTCCGAAGTGCACGCAAAATAGCAAAAAAAAAACGAGAGGCAACCCCAAGTAATCATTTAATATCACTCGTGCCAAAGAATTAGAGCACGGTGAACGCATTCGAGCTATGCTAAAAATGTCTCCATTAAATGAAACCAGCACTGCTGCTAACCTCAAACGGTAGCGAAAACCCTCCCGTGGGGAGAAAGAAAGCCCACAGGCTTGGCGTGTGGGCAAAGTGCTAAATTCAAACGAAAGTGTCCACCAGTCACTTCAGCCAACACGAGTGTCGTGCTGTGTGGGGCATCCCACTAGCTGGGCCGGCTACCCTAAGAGCCGTACGAACCGCTAGCCTGCGGAAGCCATAGCTTACGATCATAAATCAGCAAGACAGAGAATTAATTTTACGCCAGCATTTTCCGTCCCCCTTCCCCCCCCCCCCCCCCCCCCCCCCCCCCCNCGAAAACCCTCCCGTGGGGAGAAAGAAAGCCCACAGGCTTGGCGTGTGGGCAAAGTGCTAAATTCAAACGAAAGTGTCCACCAGTCACTTCAGCCAACACGAGTGTCGTGCTGTGTGGGGCATCCCACTAGCTGGGCCGGCTACCCTAAGAGCCGTACGAACCGCTAGCCTGCGGAAGCCATAGCTTACGATCATAAATCAGCAAGACAGAGAATTAATTTTACGCCAGCATTTTCCGTCCCCCTTCCCCCCACCCCCCCGCCCCCCCTTCCGCTTGTCTGCCCTTTTGTCCATGTCGATATCCGGTCCGGATGTATCCGATTCCAGGCGCCGTCGTCGTGCATTGGGACGGGATGTGGTCGGTCGAAACTATTTGGAAACGTGGCTCTCGGTGTTTTCCTGGGACGTTTTCACGAGGTGTTGGCTTAGTTTTCCTCCCTTTTCGGAATCGATTCGGCTCGTTCGTATCACCATGTACGCGGCGGTGTATGTAAAGCGTCTTAGTAATTTTACCACAAGCGTGAAGAAGTAATTTGTCAGCTTAGCATAAATCTATCTGTTGCCGTGTCAGCCAACCGCGATCGTATTTAACCTGTGCATGTGTATATATGTGCTGGAAAGAACAAGGCATTTATCGCATCACGTCTACCGCCTTCCAAACATTCCCGGACGTTATTCTTAATCAGCCGCCCATTTGGAAAATGTCACTCACCGTTTGCGAAACAAAAGTTCCGAAAATCACACCACAGATTTAGCCATTCGAGTGGGTTTTTTTTTGTGTGTGGTGCAGGTGTGACAATTGCATCTTAAACGTCAACTTTCACTCTGCTTAATTAACCTTCCACTGAGGCACGAAATGCAACTTACTGTTCTGTGCTGTCGATTAATCATTTTGACAGATTCCTGGTGAAGGAAGCATTTACACTGACGCGCGTTTGACCAATCTCTTCCCGCAACCTCGATCGCTTTTAAGCTAAATGGACCATTGAAGTAGACAGTTTTTTCGCCACCTCCACGTTACCACACACAAACACATACACATTTAAGTAACATTTTTTTCTCGCTCCAGCTCGCGCAATGCAGGGCGAAGGTCGCAACCGGGAATCATTAATCAATATTTAGTTTTCGTACACACCCGATTTAGCTTACCGCCGGGTGAGGCAGGTCAGCAAAATGGAGGCAATATATCACGTTAGCTAACTTGATGACTTCCACTTTACGATCAGATTAGATTTCCCGACAGTATGTGTGTGGGTGCGTGTGGAACATTTTGTCGTGGTTTTTGCGTTGATTTTTCGTTTGGAGCAAAGCATAAAAGTGAGCATAATTAATTGGCCAATCCTCGAGCACAGGGTGTGGTTTACAGTGGAATGTACACGCGACAGCATGTGTGTTCAATCTTAAAACAAAATGCTTTTTATGCCTACGATTTGTTTTATAAACTGAAGCTTTCAAGATTTTCCTTAGAAAATCCAACAAAATTGATTCAAACTATTTTATAGTGCCGTATTGTTCCAAGTTAATTCTTATTTTTTTTTAGAGTTTTACCAATAAATAAAATAAAAAAATAATACAATCAGTTAGCAGACATTTTCCAACAAAACGTCACACAAATGTACGTAAATCTGGTATATTTATACCTGCGTATAAATCACTTGACACTTCACGCTAGCTTTAATCTTAATCCCCTGGCACCAGCAGAAACGTGACTTGGGTAGTGAAAAATCTACTGTCTACGGTACGGAACAGAATTAATGAAGCAAAGCCCTAATTTGAGGTAAAGCTGACGGTCGGTCGGTGGTTGATGTTGTGAAATGATTGATTTATTTTTTTTTTTTTGCTTTGCTTTGCTTTTTGTGATCCTTTCCCTACTAGCAGAAACCTGATATTGCTTGGTAAATAGACTCATTTGATGTTTACTGCAGCTGCTTCACGCTGCTAATTGCATGCTGTTTTTATTCATTTACCTTGCTAAACGAAACGAGTGACATCTATTTCAATTTCCTTGATAAACTTATTCACTGCAGGCAGAGTTTCCTTCGTATCCCACCGAGAGGCTTGTCGGGGCTGAGAAGGACGCAAAGAAACAGAAAAAAACAACGAGCGAATCAAAATCTGTTTGACCACTTAAGCAAATTGTGTCTTCTACGAGTGGGAACCGACTTTGCAATGGAGGCCGGATTTGTTTGCACCTCGTGGTACATTGATAATCATTTTTATTCTCTACCTTTGCCTATCCCGCTGTTCCAGCGGGTCAGTCCCGGCGGGCTGACAATGTCTAACCGCAGGCGAGAGAAGCGCACACCGTCTGCGCAAATACACGCCGGACACGCGAAAAAGGATATTGCAATTAAGTTTTAATCAAGAAACATTACTCCAACTGTTGGCCGAACGTGCTCGAACGTAATTCTATCGGTTTCCGTAGAGCGACCTTCACTGTCGTTGCACGTGCTGCTCGTGCTGCCGGTTGCCTGCGAAAAATGACAATCCCTTTTCCGTACCGAAACATTTCAACATTCTGCTGACAATGTGTCATTTTAGCAGCAAACCGCACCAGGAGTACGAAAGTGAACGACTGGAGCAATAGATGAAATGAAGAATTGTGAGAAAAAATCCACACAGCACACAGCAAAATAAGACAA
Organism: Anopheles rivulorum; assembly: GCA_018908115.1. NCBI lineage: Eukaryota > Metazoa > Arthropoda > Insecta > Diptera > Culicidae > Anopheles > Anopheles rivulorum. The sequence goes on from STHB01000004.1 coordinate 29,788,554, forward strand.
CACTCTTTACATTAAACAAAGCAAAAGCACAGCAAAATGGTTCACAACAACAAACGGCGGTTTTGGGTTTCTTACGGTGCCTCATTTTTGTGTTTGCTTTTCTTTCTTGCTACGCACGAAAGGGACATACTTGGAAATTTGTCGAATGGTCGAATTTCAATTATCATTTCCGACTAATTTATTACTTCCAGTGACGACAGGAAGGGCCAAAATTAGAAACTCAACCATCAACGCCGAAAACGATCCTGTTGCCACCGGCGGCCCCAAAATGCCTGGGGAATTTCTTTTCTCTTTTTTTCTCTCTCTCTCTTTCTCTCTTCCTTCATCCTTCCTAGTTCTTTCGTTGCCCCTTCGTAAGGGTGCAAAATGGTTAACATTTATCCACGTAAGAGGACAAACCGTGCGAACCGGTACGGCGCGGGTTCGGCTGTCGTCATCTCCCCCGGATAGCTAATTTTCTCATCAGTATTCACGCGTAAAAGCTGGCTTTTCATTTTATGCCCACCGGTTTTGTTCTTTTCTTTTTTTGTTTTTTTTTTGTTTTTGTTACGTTGCTGCTGAAAGGACTATGTGAACATTATGCCCATTATTATGGGGCTGGGCTAGAACACCACCGGCAGCACGGCACCGAGTCTGACCGGCGCGTCATTTGCGTAACGTACGCGAGCGAAAAAGAAAGCAGCGTTAATATGGGGCCAGCATGTTTCAGTCTTAGCTTTCCCACTGTGGATTGGACAAGGGAAGGGCGAACGGTTAGCAGGACAGGACGGTGGACGAAAACAAAAACGAAAACCTTCCCCGGTGATCCACAAGATGGATGTGTCCGAATGTGACAGTGCCAAAGAAAGCTGCTCTTAGTTTTTTGTTGCTATTTTGATGCTTCTCCAGTTTGTTTTGTGTGTTTTCCTTTCACCAACGAGCAAGCTTCTCCGGGAAGGCATTTTCTGTTGTTGTTTTCTTCTGTCTTTGCGCGTTGTTCTCATTTCGTGTGCTTTCTTTCCTGCTTCTGTTCTGCTTAAATGAAACATATTCACCGGCCAGATGGAAAGTTACACGCTGGGCAACAGACGAAAAATTAAGTCAAAAGTCAGTTTTAGCCAACAGGGAATTGTGGGTGGGGGTGTTCAATGGGGGTGTTGTGTTCGTAAACGTCACTAAATGTCGTAACGTTTGTGGATAAATTGGCTAAAGTTTGCGAAGGGGGAAACTAGCGGCAGCAGCAGCAGCAAGCAGACTTAAAACCCATTTTTCGTTCACTTTTGAAAGCAATTTGCTGTGTGTGTGTGTGTGAATGGGTGGGTGGGTCTATTTTTCCTGTTTCAATGCCATTGTTTTTCCGTCCTGCCGTTGAATGAAATGAATGCACTAATTTTCTGTTTTGTTTCACTATTTGTCACTGCTCCGTGGGAATGTGTATTTGGGCATTGTCTTTTCTAATGAAAACATTAGCGAGACGAATAAATTTACCGGAATTGGTTCGAAAAGCCTCATTATGCAGCCCTATTATTTGTTCATCTAGAACAATACACATTAAACAATGAAAGATTCAGTCTAATTTCTTTTGTATACCGAAATGAAATCTAAACAAATATAGTCCTTCTATACAAAAATCAATCAGTATTGTTGATTGTTGAAACAGCGTCATAATAAAACACGTCTACAAAGTACCTTTAACGAATGTGGATCCTTGTTAGCATTTAATACCCAATCATTTCTTCAGCGTCACATGCCGTCTGCGCCGTACTAAGTTTGCAGCAGAAACTGCAACGACGACTCACCTGAAATGGGACAAGAAGCAAAACACAAAAAAGCAAAGATTACATTAAGCTCATTAAAGAAACATAAACTTGCACGTTTCCTGATCGATTCGCACACGGTTGCGAAACCTTCCCGGCACTCATGGCTGTCGCTCGCTGGCGAAAGAACTCAATGAAAATATATCATCAAAAATTCTCCCGCGACGCGGCACAACCGCATTTTCATTGTTTGCATGCCATTTCCATGTACAAGCAGCACCAATGGTGTGGAAAGTGTGCCGTGTGTTGGATACGGAGGTGCCCAACACAATCTACCTATTGGGCAAAATCCTTCCTTCCGAAATATCGTTGTTTCCCAAATACAGCGTAACCTTCTTTCCACGTTTCGGCAGGTCGCTTCAGTACGCACGGGACGTACCAGCTAGGGGATTTTCCGAATGGTATTCAAATTCAATTTCCCGCTTACATGCACATCAGCCCGTAACATTGACTGGTTCCATCCTTCGTTTGGCGTCAACTTTCTTCCCTTCGTCCGCCGGACGGAGATGAAAAATCACTACTCGAAACACGAACTCGAACTCTTCTTGTCCATGTGTCTGTATGTGTACCGATGCGTTCGTGTGTGTTTTGATTTTTCATCCATTTTACTAACTGCACCGCATACAGCCGTATTTGCAGAGAATGGGAAAAATTTTAAAATGAGAAAATGGAAATAAAAACAACAGACACACTCACCCGAACACACCCATGCACGCAACCACAATTCGCCGAGATTTTATGTCATTTGCATTCAAACTGGCGTTCTGTTTTGTTTGGAACCTGTGTCAGTTTTCTGGGTAACGTAACACAGAACCGGAAAAAACAACACTGTCTTTACGTTTATGTGATGATTGCATTTGCATGAATTTCACCTGCCATCTCGGGCATATGAATGTTATATGTGAGACAGTTGATCATGTATGTAGTAGACGATTTCGTTAAATATGGTAACGTTGAAAAACGTAATAAACGTGATTAAATTAACGTTTAACGTTTGACGTTTGACAGATTAACGTTTTGACAGATATTTACGTTTTGACAGAATTAACGTTTGACAGATAGACTTTTTCGTTCATTATGTTGTGGGAAATGTGGGAAAGACAAATTTTAATTTTCGATCAGCTGTAAACCAACTGCAGCAGATAAAAAGGTTCGAGGAGAACCAAACTTCACCTCCACCATAGCGTCTTGAATGTTTTGCTGTCCAAACCTAAGCCATCATAAAGCTCTATGGGTGTAGCGTTGTGAGATTGTTCCAAAACTCTGCAAGTCCCTGCTAGGGGAAACAATTTAATAATCATTAACTCCTGTCCAATCTGTTTCTCGTCTCGTATCTTTAATAATGCCATGTTCTTCGAAACGAACATATTTTTTCTTGAGCATAAAAATTCCATTACAACAGCAGCTTATCATCACGCTCTGTCTTTCGCGTAAATCGATGAATCAGGAACTTTCAATCCTTTCGCGGTCATACCATACCGTGGAGTGAAAATGTTTCATCGGTTTCCACCGGCCATANATTTGCATTCAAACTGGCGTTCTGTTTTGTTTGGAACCTGTGTCAGTTTTCTGGGTAACGTAACACAGAACCGGAAAAAACAACACTGTCTTTACGTTTATGTGATGATTGCATTTGCATGAATTTCACCTGACATCTCGGGCATATGAATGTTATATGTGAGACAGTTGATCATGTGTGTAGTAGACGATTTCGTTAAATATGGTAACGTTGAAAAACGTAATAAACGTGATTAAAATAACGTTTAACGTTTGACGTTTGACAGATTAACGTTTTGACAGAATTAACGTTTGACAGATAGACTTTTTCGTTCATTATGTTGTGGGAAATGTGGGAAAGACAAATTTTAATTTTCGATCAGCTGTAAACCAACTGCAGCAGATAAAAAGGTTCGAGGAGAACCAAACTTCACCTCCACCATAGCGTCTTGAATGTTTTGCTGTCCAAACCTAAGCCATCATAAAGCTCTATGGGTGTAGCGTTGTGAGATTGTTCCAAAACTCTGCAAGTCCCTGCTAGGGGAAACAATTTAATAATCATTAACTCCTGTCCAATCTGTTTCTCGTCTCGTATCTTTAATAATGCCATGTTCTTCGAAACGAACATATTTTTTCTTGAGCATAAAAATTCCATTACAACAGCAGCTTATCATCACGCTCTGTCTTTCGCGTAAATCGATGAATCAGGAACTTTCAATCCTTTCGCGGTCATACCATACCGTGGAGTGAAAATGTTTCATCGGTTTCCACCGGCCATAATCGCCGGAATGGGAAGCAACATATTTCCCATCCCGTCTAATAACTGAAAACATCCAGCTGCCCTACAACAATTAGGTTCGATTCGTTTAGTTCATTATTTTGTGCTCCATAATCCTTTTCTGGCGCATCTGTGGACGATGAAAATGAGCAGCATTATCGTCCTGCCTTCCTGTTTCGCGATCCCTCTACGGTGGAATATTTGGATCGCTCTCTGATTCCATCCCGTCCGTCGTTGCTCCGGCGTTGCTACGTTAAAAAGGGAGCGAGCAAGCTTTCCTGCATCCTCCAAAATGTTGATTTGTCTGCCTACGTTTGCCATGGCTACATCATCGCCTTGCCGACGCAGAATCGCTAGACGTGATATTTATCTCACGTTGCGATGGTGTTGCATTCTGAGAAATATTCAATCAAAATGCGCACGTGTTATGCCTGCTGTGTTCGAACGGGTTCGGAGCGTTTTTCTTTTGTTCGGTGGAAAATGGCGCTACTTTCGCTACCGGGGCGCACCATGAGATGGACGTTGTGTAGGTTGTTCCCACGAACTCTCCTGGATACAGGTACGCACCAAGCGCCGCGCCTCAGACTTGGCGCAGTGGGTTGTTCGGGCGAAAGTTCAGGCAACACCGGGAAGGCATGGTAGGAGCGCAGAACATCGTCACAAGGTCGTCAGTCCTGTACGCCATTCGAGTCGATGGTAATTTGATTCGTGAATAATGAATGTGGAAACGAATTCGGAAAAAGGAAATGGGTAGAGCATAAACTCTAACGAGGGTCACACTACGGGCACACTGGGCCAGATGTGTAGTACTGTACAGGACATGCAGCAAACATGGGACAGAAAAATGGAACGGATTTGATTTGCCGTATGGAGAGATGAAAGAACTTTTGTAAGCTTGTTTTAAAAGAAGTTTCTTTTCGTTATCGGCTAGTTCCGATCGGCAGGATTACAATATAAATTCAAAGATCGATCTTGACATCACTTACGTTCCCTCTGCACGACCTTTGTTGTGTTTTTTTGGATTGTTTTTTCAATCCTCTAACGATTCTTTGATTTAAAATTTCTGATATTTTTAAGAACCTACTCACAACGATGAAATTAACCATTAAACCTTTTTTATCAATATTATCGAACAAATATAATAATGTTACACTGAATAAAAATTCAGGGAAATTCAAAATTATTGTATGTGATTTCCTTTTATAATAACTCACAGAAGCAAAAAAAAATTAAAATATCAACTAAAAGACTCTTGCTAAAAGCCTTCACTTTTCAAAATCTATGAAAAGTAAACAAAAAGTTAAAAACAACATTAGGTAAAATCCTTCCGTCTCTTATCGCAAAATGCTCATCTAAATAGTAGCTCATTGAAACAGACCAAAGGCCGCAAACTCGTCAGCATTAAACCGGCAGCAATGAGCTTTATCGAGAGCTTCCCATCGCTTGGTGTTTTTCCCCATTTCGAGAACAACTCGACAAAAGCGGAACCTAACGCACGGAAATCTTTGATCACGGTGGATCGTCAGCAACACACGAATACAGCGAAGAAAAACTACAAACAATCTCGTTCGCTGTAATCCTGCGCCCTGACTTTAGTAGAATAAAGCAGATCACAGGCACTCGGTCGGCTTTCGACTGCTGCCGGAATGAAAAATCGATTTCAATTAATTCCGCGCCGCAAACGTCACAAGGCCGCGAGTGCCTACCGCGTGTTTTGTGACCGCTGCCCGTTCTGGCAAGGACGCAAGTTAGCATCACGAGCCCAACGGCGATTACAACGGGTATTGATTTTCATTCTCCGTTTGTGCTGTGTTTCTGGTGAAGGTTGGACGGTGGATAATCGGAGCTGGTTTGCCGTTTGAATGAATCGGTTCATGTAATTTCCTATTTCGGTGGCATTATTTCTGTCCGCTTCGTGACTTCAGTTGAGTTCGATCATTGATGTAATTGGGTGTCTTTAAATTACTACACCAGAGATCAATGAAGCGTACTGTTGCTAAACCTTTCCCACCGCCTGATTGACTGTTAATGAGCCTGAAGAACGAATGAAGCATTAAGTGCACTACTTGCAAATATTTGATACATCATATAAATGGTAATATTGAGGAGTCACATGTATACAGCATGTAGAGCTATTACAGGATCGCATTTGCACAGATTATCCGACCACCAAATTCTGTTGTTCCAGAGCTCAGTTCTTCAAAGATTTTGATCATTTTCCATGTTTTGTATTCTCTTCCTCCAACTCTCCAAATGGTGGGCAAAATCAGGATGTTGAGAAGCAAAACAAATTTTCCATTCTTCAAGCATCTCACGCGGTGAAATATTCAGCAGCAATTGATTATAAACATGAGCGCGAAGAACAAACATCTTTGCACTGAAGAACGTTGGGTGCATTGGAAAGCTTCATAAATTATGCCAAACGAAAATGGTTCATTATAAACGAACTGGCGGTAGCGCCCAAGCTGCAAGCATTAGCTTCTGTTACGCGCGTACTAGAGTCTATTAAGGAGCAAATAAATATTGATCATCTCGCTGTATTCTTTAACGCCCGAGTACAAACAGAAACGCTAATAAACAATGTGGTGTCTTAAGCGTGCAACAGTACCCACTTTGCACCGTACCGCGGGAGTTCTATTTAAATGCATATTTTTCGTTTTTATTATCAGCAATTATCGTAAACTTTTCATCCGATATGTTCAAATAATTAATTGTCTATTTAAAATACTTATTTATACGCTTATTGTAGCACAATAAATATTTGCCTTTTCGAATCGTTTGTTGCTAGTGTAAAAATCTACTTTATAAATATTTGTTTTCTTTGAAAACACACACATTTGCGAGATCACCGCCCCGAGCCAGCCTTATAAAATGAACAGAAAAACTCATTGCTTTTTCTTTGCTTTTCTCGCTTACCGGAACGGCTCCAGCCTTGGTTTGTTGGCTGTTGGAATATGTTTGCGTTTCCTGTTAGAAAATGCACTATCAACATATTCAACGCACCACGCTACTGTTACCGAACGTTCCGTGCCCTTTTTCCCAACATCCCAACAGCACCACTAACAGCAGTTTTTACTTAACCGACTACGGTTTACTCACAGCTGGACGCGAACAACTACCGTACAGGAAGTTCGGTCGAATTATTCTGGAACCGCCGCTAGCTTCATCATCATCATCAATATTGACGGTTCCGGTGGCGCTCCGTATGCTGTTGGATTTATTTTCACTAGACCGCATCGCTTCTTTTAACCACTGCCATGCCAGCGCTCCACTACAATGGAGACGCCTGGTCGCTCTGTTGTTAGTTGGTGGAGGCGCCTGGTGTCGTGTAATGTAGCGACACAATATTTCAACCGACAATTGCGCTTGCTCTCAATTTGATTTCCTCTTGCGTTGATTGACGTCGCCTCTCTGTGTGTTCTATCAACCATTGCGGTTGTTGTTTTTTGCCATATTTTCTCTTTCGCTACTTGCGGTGGTTTTCATTTTTCGCCACTAAATGGTAAGGCATACAATTTCAGTAACCGCTTCCCAGCACAAGCACACTCCAATGAGTCTGTACTGTGCAGTTGTTCAACTAAATGCATGTGCCCGTTGCGGTTGTGTATGAAAACTTTCTACTTGTTCCTGCGAGCGCAATCGAAGGTTGATTATTGCCGCTTTGCTCCGCTATCTTCTGCGACACGGGATGCGAAACGCGAATGAGTCGTGTGCTTTTGTGTTGTGTTTCGTTACGCTTTTGTACTTATTCCGATCAAAACCGATCACGTAAGCGATGCAAACGGCGCATTTCGATGATGGCATAAATCTTCTGCCTCATTGAGTATGGTTGGCCGGCGGAGAGCGTATGTTTACTGCTCCTGAGGACGTTCCCGAGCGACTGCTTGTTGGGCCTGATGCCCGGTGGATGGCATCCGCAGCAAACTTGCCCATAAAGACAAGGCTGCTAATGAAACGTGTCACGCCGAGGAGTCGATATAATAAATCAAACGAGAACGTGTCACCCCAAAATGTAAACGCACTCACGTATCGAAAACACGTAGACACCATCTTCTGGTGCCAATGCGAAACAAAACCAACAGGGTTGACGTTTTTGCTTCTTCTTCTTGTTTTTTTATCGTGCCTTGTTTTGTTACGCTTACCTCCCGCCAGGCATCTTTACTTAGCGCATTACCATTAGAGCCTTTTTTTTCTTCTAGAAAGTAGCCCGCTGACCAGTACATCGTAAAATAGGCAACACGATTTCTGCTGAATGTTGTTAGCACAGTGACAAAAAAAATAGTAAAATCGGTATCATCTCATCTTTTGTTTCGATGTTTTTTTCTTTTTCCTTTCTACCCAGCATAGAGCTGCACTGTACCGCTAAACCTGCCGGAGCCAGTACTTTAACAAATCATACTGCGACACAATGATGTAACCAAATATCAAACAAGATTCTGCGCTTTTTTTGACCCTCGCTTGCTTCATCCTGTTTGCCTCTTTTTGCAAAATCTCCGCAGGCGGTTGCGTTGTTCGATTTTGTTATTTATTTATGCGAAAGATGTGAAGAGTTTGTTTTTGCCTTGTTTTTTGTCTTGTTTGTTTTTTTTTTTTGTCCACTGCAGAAACTGTCGCTCAAGTCTGATGGAGTGAACATTGGAGTGGTAAAGTCCGCGTTTTGAAAATTTAAATTTCACTTTTACTATTTTTTATTCAACTTATTTCATACCCGCTGCAGATCCAATTTTGTGGAGGAAAAGAAACATCCTAATAGTAGAAAACTGTGGTGCATAGCTTCTAGAAAGTTATTAAATTTAATTGGAAATCAGCTTCAAATACCGCAGCAAGTAATGAACCACCGTTCATATTTTGACTGTATAATTTTGCACTGATGGGTGAAAATTTCCTAACCATGATATCGAACTTGATGTGACACGCTTGGCTTTTCTGTTGCTACTGTTTATTTGCTTGTCCCTTTAGTTCATTTGTACAGTTCATGCGTTCATGCAACTTAACTCTACCATAATTCCAATGGCTAACATGTTGCGTCCTGTTTACATATATAGCTCCTAGGGTTGTCAAGTGTAACACGGATATAAACAAAAACAAACCAATCACTTGACATATTATAATTAATCTCAACCCTATAAATCCAACATTGACTATCAATGAACTAACGGTGTTCTCAAATGTTAACAATTTTATGTTAAAAAATCTTTTGGTAGAAATATTGTATGGATAAATATAGCTACAGGCAAACCGCAGCCATACACAGCATTGAAAAACCTCATCCGTTACTGTAAACAAAGTTATTCAGCGATACCAATTTATTTCACGCACCATTTGCTCGTTCGTTAGCTTATTTGTCCAAACAGATTGACAGCGCGATTTTTGGGTGCCATTGATTTATACTGATCACCGTTTTCTGCCGCGATACATTAATCAAAATGACAATTGATTTTGTGTCTTATTTTTGTATCTTTTGCATTTGCCTAATTGAATAAAACATTTCGTTTTTACACGACTTGACGGTAAGAGATAAGACCCTGTTGGCATTAGCTTTTGATTTGGTTGCCAAGGATTAATTTACGTATCTTTAAGTACTTTTAGTAACTGCTCAATCGTGCACATTTAGCACAATTGTATTATTAATTTTTAGATTCAGTTTTCTTAGTTATCAGCTTTATTATTTCAACATGGTTGGAATTCGAGTTATGTTGAATCTGACGTATCTTCCCTTTTATTCATGCTTACTTAAAGTAGTTTGCTCCAATAGGTAGGTACAAATTATTTGCTGTTTGCCCTCCAATTAGTTGCTAGTAGTTACTGATCAGTGATAAAACATCAAAGGGATGTGAAAACATTTGCCAAATATTTCCAGTACTGCCATAATATGTGCCGAAATACATACTTCAAAGCAAATAGTGATTGATAAGAACCTTTCCCGGTGGATTGGAGTTGCTGGTGTGAAACAATGTATAGACCACAAGAATTTGCTACCGGCCATCTGTTAGCAGCATTCCGTGGCTCCTGCTAAAGCATGGCAGCCACCGATCCAATCTCCCAAGCGACGGTGATGCGAGAAAAGCTTTGCGTAGACAATAATTAATCGTCAACCGAGATTGGAAGTAATTTATAATCATCCTCGCTGCTGATGGTTCGTTTCGCAGAATCCAAAATTCCAGGCACAAGGCTGAGCGACGAACTTCCTGCCAGCGCGCTTTATTTGTCTTCATTAGCTTCAATTCTGGGTTACAGCGCAATGAGCACACAGCTTCTTATCATGCGACTTAATGAAGCTAAAAATATTACCATATTTCGTGTGCTGCGTTAAGTAGGACGCCGTGCTTTTGCTCTCTTTGATTAGGGTTAAGTGGAGTTTGCGCCATAGGACGACGAAAACGCATTTTGCGGGGAGGTTAATGGTTCGAAATTGCGATACATTGTAACTCCCTAGCTTCAATTAGTGTGCAGGAAGTGGAAAATTTTGTTTTGCGATAGCAACAACATCATGTTACGAAAATGCTAAATTGCTTAAGCAACCTCCTTTTTTGTTTTTCACGGTACATGTCAGGTATTTTATCTTTTAAATTTGGGATTGTCTACCGAAACCGCGCAGTCCGTGCAATAAATATGTTCATGTCACCAGACTATATAAATGGTGTTCAAAGTCAAAAAATCGAAGTCGAACAGTCGAATGTCACTGAAAACGAAGTTCAACTCATTTGAAAATCGTGTCGAAACTATCATTCTCTTTACCATCCTGCTGTTCAATGTACTACCACACTGCACGATACGTCTTATTTGAATTCTGTCATTTGCGTAAACAACCATTACTAAAAATCCGCAAGCAAAACCATTCGCTTCCGTATGTACACACACGCATATACACTCTGTACGTTTATAGATACCACGTGCAACCCATAAAACTTTGTTGTCCTCTACAGATATATCCCCAACAATTCCAGCTCATCGTCACCGAAACGCGATAGGAGGTAGAGGCATTCGCGAAATAGTTCTACCAATCACCATCCCGTCCATGCCTTTCCTTCATCCCTTCCAACAGTCGCACCGATGTGCTCGCGATGGCGTCTGTTTTTGCCCTCGTTTGACGCAAAAATATAAATGTATTGTTATTTCGCAAATAAAATTTCCTGATTCGACGGTTGGCCGATGAATATCTTGGGGCCGCCACCGTTTCTATGGAGCGTAATAAATTTATCCCTGGCGCTCTGCCAACGCACCCGTGTGTCAGCCACGTCGGTTCAGTGACGTTCGGTAGAGGCGTGAGATCGGCCTCATACTGGTATTTTGTTGATTTTGGAGTGAATTTTTGTTTTGGGGGGTTTTTTTTTTTTGACGACCCATTCCTTTGACTGGTTCGACATTGTAATTTGATTGAAAAGAGTTTTGCATTTTGGATCGAATGTCGAGAGGCGTTTTGAATAATAAAATAGTTCTAACTCGTTTTAGTATGAATGGCGCAGTGTTGAAAGGAAGTTAGCAGTGAATATGGGCGAACAATAGTTAACATTGATACTTTAAATCAAAAGTTGTCTTTTCTAGCAAATTGTTATATCTTAACAGTATGTATGTATTGACCAGACATTGAGGTATCGGCCACTGAAATACGCAAAATTAATAGAATCCTAGCAGTACACGACTTAGCCAAATATTGGCTAAATAAAATGGGAATCGTAGAAGAGTCAAACTGTGACTTATGTCAAAAACCCGAGACAGCCAGACACATGATCTTCTCATGCAAAAAATATCCACCAGTAGATTTGTCCTTAGAGGACCTCAAAACACATTGGAGGGATGCAGACGGGAACATGATTAGAAGAATCACGAAATTCGTAATAGAGAATAGACTAGAGTTCTAGAATAAATAACCAAGGCCCAAACAATCGGAAGTTACACCCAAGAAGCCAATTAAGCCAACCAACAATGTAATGCCAATATGACTCTCGGGAGTCGAAAGGCAAAATTAGAGATGAGTAAGCCTCTGAATATGGACAGTGAAACAGAGGTGTCACTGTCTCTAGGAGTCCTCAAAAATCTCGCATAAGAAAACGAAGAAGAAGAAGAAGAACAGTATGTACGATAAATGTCCAAATATTTTTATTTTATATTTTTATACGTTCAAGCTTCTACATAACCGCTGTGCAATCGATTAGCTTAGGTTGCAATATTTCCACTCATTTGTTTGACAGTAATTACTCAAAATACCACAAACTTTCTGCAGAAAACATTTCGGATAATTAAGGTTCTTTTCCCCAGGCGTCGCTGTTTTTATTTTTTTCATGCACCATTGGGAATTTCCACGTGCTAAAAGGCACACAAAAGTTTATAATGCTATGAATCGACATTATGACATTGATCGAATATTATGCCGGCCAGGGTGGAGAAGGAACAAAGCAAGAAACAAAACACACACAATTCTCAGTTGCACAATTTTCCGAAGTCAGCTCATCCACGTGAAAGATTTTGTGCTCATGGCACAGTGGAACACAGTGGCCTCATTAGGTGTGAAAGAAGTGAAACTCATTCGATTATATTTTTTGTTATTATGTATTCAGCACCTCGGTCTCGGCAAACTGCAAGAAGCAGGGAAACCGGAATCTGCACTTCAACTTTGTGCCGATTATCAATTCCCCGGCGAGTGGAGAATGGTTCCACCCGCTTTCTTCCCCTTTCCCGAGCCTTTTTGCTGGTAAGGTCTATTGTACTACTGCTACCGGCGATAAAATGCCGGCCACAAAACTGTCCCTTTATACAGTCTTCCCTGCTTCACTGCTTGCCATCCAGCCCTACCGACGGAACTGAATGAAATCTAATCTCAATCATCATTTAGAAACTCACCATCAAAAAGTCCGACGAGCCTTTTTGCTTTCTTTTCTTTTTTCTTTCCAACTCTACTCCCTTTCCGCCATTATTTCTCACAACATAATGCGAGCATAGCAAAGAAGCTGGCTGGCTGGCTGGGTGGGTTCGCTCGGCAAGACTCGGTAAGAAGTTGACGACTGTTCGGCAAAGCGAAGGACGTAAAAACTTGTTCCATGCTTACAATGCTTCCGACATGTTCGATTTGTGGTTCGAGCGCCGCTTCGCTCCAACAGACGCGGAACTGTTATTTAGGGGACGAAGTTGTCGAACGAACCATCTCAACAGTCTGTCAATTTCTTGGCCGAATGAACAAACTCCAATGCCCGCGACGCATCGCCGTGATGTGATGCGGGCTACGATCGGAAACCGACTGGAAGAAAGATATTGATGGGTCCTTTCGTCCTTTTGTGCTGCTGTGCATTGGCTGTGGGTAGGTTTTTACATCCACCCACCCACCAACAACAACAACAACAGAAGCAAATCATAATTTCAGGGCCAAAGAATATACCAACCCAAACCAACAACAAACAGCAGCACAGAACGGGAACTCAATGAACACATTCGATAACGTCGGTCGAATGCGAACGGAAACAGCATTCGTGTCGCTATATAGACATCATCACTTTTACTTGCTGTGATGTTTGCTGGGTGGGTGTTGAATATTAGCGCCCATTACAGGGTGAGCCCTGTTTCCCAACCGACACTTCCCTGCCAGAATGAAGAGGAAGGTTTTTATTTTATTTCTAGTTTTTCCTTTGTTTGCGTTTTCCATTACACTGTGGAAGTTTATACGTTGAAAAATACACCGAAATCCTAACAGCGTGCTGCAGTTGATGTATACATTTTTTTTGTACACAGCTCAAAAGCTTCAAACATGTTTTTTCCACCAAACTAAACTCTACTTTTTCTCACACAAAAACCAAAAAAAAACAACGTCCACATACAAAACAAACAAAGCGAAATTAACCTACCGGAACGAAGGTGTATACAGGCAGGTGGCCACTTTGCACCACGTACTATTAGCACGCAGCAGTGAAAGTACTTTCTACGGCAGTCTTTCAGTGTGTGCTTGAACGGTCACGACACATTACCAGCACAGAGAGTGAGAGAGAAAGAGAGAGACAGAGAGAAAGAGAGAGAAGGGACGCAAACATTTTGTGTAAGAATCACTCGCTCGCCACTCGCATGACGATAAGCTGTGGCTACTTTGATGGGATGGGATTGGTACGGGGGTTGGGGAGGGTGGGTGAGGAAGGAAATCATCACTCCAGAGCCTACCGTGGTTTTATTTTTGACACTTGCAAAAACGAAACAACACAAAAACACCGAATGTCTCGCACTGCTGATAAAGCTCGCTGAATGCTTCCTTCCGGTTTTATGGCATCGTTTTTATAACATGCGTGTGTGTGTCCGTGTGTTCAGACGTGCATGACAAGTTCAAAAGCTATGTGCGCCTGGTGTACATACTTTTCCCTGCTTTCTTCCACCACTACTTCTGCCACTGAAGTAGAAACTTTTATTCATAATTTAGTACGGTCTTGGATGTTGTTTGAACTTACTTCACTAGCACACGATGCGAGCAAACAAAATGCGTTCGCCACTTTACGCAGTGAGCTGGAATGTGCTATAAAAACGAAAATACACACACACACACATTGCTCTTGTTTTTTAAGGCCAGAATCTTTTTGAAGGGGTTACGGTGGGGGCGGAGAAGGGAGGTGGAGGGCGGGTTTGAAGGGAGGTGGAGGGCGGGTTTGAAGGGAACTGGAAGCTGCAATGGAATGTTGCTCGGCCCATAAACTAGTTTGCGGAACATCAAAACACTGATAAAATCTTTGCCGGGAGGGTTTTTGTTTTTGTTTCCTTCCTCACGACCACGAATGTTGTTGAAGGCAGACAAGAGCAAGCGATTTCTGAAGGAAGCAAATTGATTTTTAGCTGTATGCAACACCATAACACACACATGCACACACGCACATAACATAATTTCAAAACGTACAACAGCAACAGCAACAACAGCAAGAAATCGTAAGCATAATATTGCGAAACTTTTCCGTTTCCGTCCGCCCACCCCGTCCCGCACTTTCCACCCCTATTACTTTACACGGCGAAGCGCAAGCACAAAATTTAAAAATTGATAAGACACTTTTTACTCGCGCGCAACATTGTCTCTGCTGTTGCGCCGGTCCATCCCGACACGATGGACGCGCTGAACACGAGCGTGAACATCGTGAAAGGCATATTACTACGGGCAGCACCGGGCCCTTCTCCGTTTTG
Source organism: Anopheles rivulorum (assembly GCA_018908115.1). Taxonomy (NCBI): domain Eukaryota; kingdom Metazoa; phylum Arthropoda; class Insecta; order Diptera; family Culicidae; genus Anopheles; species Anopheles rivulorum. The sequence continues at coordinate 29,803,767 of STHB01000004.1, forward strand.
GGCACGCTTTTTGCTCAATCAACTTACGACCGTTTGGAATCGTTAAACGAGGAGCGACAGTTAACAAACAAATATAGCATGGAAGACAAGAAAAAAAAAGATTAGACAAGAGCCTTCCAACAATCAAACTTACCACACCGTGCAAACGCCGTGTTCTGTGCTTGATTTTCTTTTGCATTTTTACTTTCCATTTTTCCTTTTTTTTTTTTTTTGGTGTTCTTTTACTCCCCGGAAAAAAAGCTCAGGTGCGCTGGCAAGGGCATGCTGATACCCTTCAGATCGGGCTCCTGTCCAAGCATGTCGGCAAATGGGGTCGTTATTAGTGCGCGAAACGAACAAACGCAACTGCTCCTCCTGTTCAGTGTGATGTGAAATGAAAACCACTTGCTCGTTTGTTTTTCGTTTTTATTTTTCCATTCGCTTTAGATTTTTGGGAGCGATGTAACTGGGGGGTACTGTGAAATTACGTGCCAAATTGAGTGACTTTACGGATTGCTTGCCTTTTGTTCGCTTCACTTTCCCTCGCCCGCTCGTCATCAGTGCTCGCGAGCAGGTCTGTATGTTTGCTTTCGTGCTTTGATCAAAAGTTTGAGATGGAAACTGGTTTTCACTGTGTGGTGCAGTGTGCTAGTGAACAAAGAGGTTTATGCCCACGTGCTCGTGTCCTGGGGTCGCCGTGATGATGATGCGCGGGAAATGATAGCGAAAGTTGTAACACAGCGTTTGGGGGGGGGGGGGGGGGGAGTTGTATTCGGTGTATTATTATTAACTTTCGCGCTTTTTCGGGTGATGAAGCTTTACGATTGAATCTTGATGGGTGTGCTGATGTCGTGATATCGCTGTTGCATATGGATGGGTAATTGTGAGATGTGTTTCTTTATAGTTTTTTTTTGTTGGTACGCCAAGAGCAAAGTACGCATAAACTGCCATCTTTAGTGCATTGGTGATAATATCGCAATATTATTAGGAGTATTAATGTGTTCGTGCGGTTTTTAACCAAAGTTTTGGGCTCTGTTTTGGCGAAATGGTAATTTATTCAATTTTCAAAATACTGTCCGTCACTTTCCACAACCTTCTTTCACCTTTCAGGCAACTTTCTGATCCCGTCGCGGAAAAAAGATGGCGGTTTGGCCGCTAACCAATCCTCCATCCATTTTTGCACTTCTTGGTGATTATGGAACTGCTGGTCAGCCAGGCTGTGTTCCATCGACCGGAACAAATAGTAATCAGAAGGGGCAATGTCTGGGCTATACGGCGGGTGGGGTAGGACATCCCATTTGAGTGTTTTTAAATAATTTTTAACCGGTACCGCTATATGTGGCCTGGCATTGTCATGTAGCAATATGACTTTGTCGTGTCTATCGGCGTATTGTGGTCTTTTTTCTTTCAAAGCACGGCTTAAACGCATCAATTGTCGTCTATAGACCTCCCCAGTGATCTTTTCGTTTGGTTGTAGCAGCTCATAATACACCACACCCAGCTGGTCCCACCAAATACACAGCATGATCTTCGCGCCATGAATATTCGGCTTGGCTGTCGATGATGTGGCATGTCCGGGGTATCCATACGTTGCACGACGTTTTGGATTATCGTAATGTACCCACTTTTCATCACCAGTCACTATTCGATGCAAAAATCCCTTCCGCTCTTGCCTTTGGAGCAGTTGTTCACAAGTGAACAANTCTAAATTACTATTAAGCTGAGGAAAAAACATTGTTTAATGATGATTTATTTATGAATTTTTGTTTGTTTTATATATCCTTACACTAAGACTGCAACACGCCCATTCATCGTTGCAAGACATTCCACTGCATACAGTGTGTTGCACAACTTAACACTTTGTATTGATCGTGTTACAGCGACACGTTGCGACTGACAACAATTCATCAACCTTGGGCAAATGGGTAAAGCAAACAAATATCTACGAGAAAAACAGCTGTGGACTAACTGAACGAGAAAACTTTGCTCAAACGATGGAAATTTCATTATCTCAATCCATGCCGACACATCAGTAGGACAGATAAACAGTCATCCTCAGGGGATGACGATCAATATAATGCGATCAGTCAAGAATTTCTCCACCAACCGCAAATAACACAAGTCTCTTCCATTCATGGTTAACCGTTCATCAAACATCGCGCAAACAAACAAATCATTTCGGTCGTGTTTGGACCTAGGAGCCAAACCAAAGATGGTAGAACGACTTTTTTTCTCAACTCGTATACTCTGAAACATTCGTTCGGAACTTCGTGGTCATATTATCAGAGATGAAAGTTTGTGTCATAATGTTAAAAGCTTGAATATTTCCTAATGAAATGCAGCTATTAAATTTTGCTTAATTGCCATTTGCATGTTTAAATTTAATTTAATAGTTGAATTTAAACATTGGTGTGCGAAAAAACACACATTAAAATCAATATACCCATATTCTCTAGTCGGAGATCGATTTGATTGGATAGTATTCGATTAAAGTTGTATGGAAAGAACAAAACAATCATACACAAACGTAGCCGTCAATCTCCTGGCTGTGACACATCACGAATGTGACAAACGATGCAAAAAGGTGAAATCCGCCAACAATTGACCTGCATTCCCGCTCACTATTTTGCAACCCGGGTCAACGGAAGTTGCTTTTATGTTTTTTTCACCGGTTTGTGTGTTAAGCATATTTTATAAAGCTAGTTTTTTCATTCGTTTTCAATACGTTTTCGATAGAATGGGCGAAAAATAGTGTAGTATGCAGTACCTCCTGTTCACTGTGTGATACACACGTGTTCGATTTATCACGAACAATTTGGATGATCATCGTGTTATTATGCTTTACTCTTTATTCCGGCCGTTTTTTTTTTCTCTTCAACCCACTATTTTATATGCTGTCACTCTCCTGAGCATTCCAGAGGTGCGCAGTTTTTGATTGGGTTCGCTTGCTTTGGCAAATAAAAAACTGTCCAGCAGTGTGCATGCCGAGTCATTTCAACATACAGAACATTCCTAGGCAAACAGATTTGTTTGCGATGAGATAAAAATAATTATTTTTTGCTTCATCGTTCAGTCAAGATGAAGAGGAAAAGCCCCGTTTCCCAATTTCGTCTGCGTCTGTCGTTCATCTTTTTGACACTATTCGTGCAATTGGAGCAATTATTCCCCAACATCGGCTTTGTGACGCCGAAACACACATTTCAGCACTTTTGAGCTCTCTACAATCCCTTGACGATGGAACGGAATCAGGGCTTCGTTTATCTAGCATTCCATGCACTACATCACAAGCTAACGTACACATGGAAGAAGAAAAAAAAACATCCACACATTCACGATTTCATATGGCAAGTATTAGTAGCTCGCCCCATTGTTTACCCAATGTCCCAGCGGAGGCTGCAAACGTCAAACACGTGAAGCATAAATTAAATCAACACAACACCACCATCATCAGTGATGAAGCGAGCGAGCGAGCGAGCGTGCCAGAGAGAGAGAGAAAGTAAGAACGAGTGGAAAGGAAGTGTAAGTGCTGAAGCTAGTCAGCAGGGGATAGAAGAACCAAAATGGTAGACAACAGGGCACAAATGACAGACAATGGTGACGATGATCGAGCGAAATACAAATGCGTCAGTCTTGTACCCCGTCACATTTAATCCTTTCGGCCGGCGGTCTGGCACAGGGAGGTTTCCGGAGGCACTAGGATTAGTCAGCCAGCCAGCACCATTGTGAGCGCAGATAACGCTGACGACGGCGATGAAGATTGCGATAATGATGATGTCACAGACCGGCGGTCCGCACGCGGTACGCGTATGGTACGGTTCGCGGAGATCAAGTTTCACCAAATGATGGATAAGTTGCGCGAAGCTTCACACAAGCAATTGCATACGTAAGCACGACTACCAAATGTTACGGCGATGGATAAACCGAAAAATGCTAACTGGCCGGGAAGCGTACGATCCAGAGCCTTGGGTGACCTACAAAATTAAATTTAAAAACTAGTGATACGCTCGTTAGCTATGGTACAATTTTCATTCTTTGTTTTGGGATACTTTTACCGCTTGAAAGAACCGCTTAGTTTGAGTTGTGAGAGGTGGTTCTGCTAAGTCTTATCATTATTGTTGAAAAATGAAAATTTTACAACATGTTGTTCAGATACAAAACCCAAACAATTGGAGCACTATAAAGTATAAAACAGCATCACATACGATACTAAATAGTGAAAAGAAAAATATCTTTCTCTCATGTTCGTTAAAAAGTAAATGAAAGAAAACTGGGATCCCATCAAACTAAGTCCGTGTAATTTTTCCCACTTTAAAATTTCTTTTGCTGCGATTTTGTTCGTTTCATTTTGAGGTTGAAACAAAACATCTTTCGCCACGCCACCCTTTAAACTCTTTACCCGTACTTGGCCAGCATGCTTGGTAACTCTAAACAACCATCAAAACCTAGCTCGTAGTTTACAGCGTTCCTGAGTTCCATGATTTCGGATATGCTAAAAATAACCGTCCCACATTCTCGCCCAGCAGAACCTCTTATCAAACAAATAAAGGAGAACTGAGAAGGTACTTTCCGCCAGTTACAAAGGCATTCAGCGATCCTTCGAGATGATTCGGTATCATTACCATGCGGCTCGACACCTCCTGGAGCTGTGGTTCCTGGCGCTGCCATCGTACCAAAGAACGGTCGGCAAACTCATGGACTTTGGCGTCGTTTTTGTCCGGAATCTCATTCCCATCCCAAAGCTGTTCACAGCACAGCGGCCTACACGCCGCTGACCTTTTGCTGCTGCTGCTGCTGCTGCTGTGCCGAGCGCTTTCAATGTTGCACCTAACCTCGTTACGCCATGAGATGAAGCTATCGATCCGATCCGACTCTTTTATGTTGCTTCGTCTCAAAATGGGAACCCTTTGTACGTACATGTACACCCGGGCGCTGGAGTGCTGGCTTTATGCTGCTCGTACGAACCAAAAGTGTATAGGGTGGTCGATTGGACTCTTAAAGCCACATGGTATGCTCCAGTACGAGGTCTTGAAACATGCCTAATCTCAAACTAAACCTACGGCAATCGGAGGAATGTCGTATTCATTTTTATACCCAGTTGCAAGATTTTTTTTACTTCTTTTCTTCCGAATCATCAATGGAAAGATTCAATGAGATGCGAAGGATCCGCAACAACCTCATGGTCAATAGCCGAAACTCTTCGATTGCGTCAATTGCGAATCAGAAACGACTATTCTTCTGGACTTCTTTTCCACACACACACACACACACACACACACACACACACACATACACACACACACATGCTGTCCATCCAAAGCTGCATGAAGCAAAATGACATCAATAATGAACGTACTTTTCCGTACCGGACAATCTGGAAAAAAGGGAACTGCAAAAAAACCCGATAACACATGAAAAAAAAATCCGTCCATTTTCGAACTCGCCGTGTGATACTGCGTTGCTCGCAACGGACTGTTTCAGGATGTTTCTTTGTCAGACAAGGAAGTTGCTTTGTGGGAATGTCGAATTCTGTTGCCTCAAGCGATTCCCAAGCGTCTTTATTGCGATCTTTCGAATTCGATTTACGGCTTTGCTTCTGTTGTTATGCTATCGAGAGATTCCTTTTTCTTTGCTATTCTACGCTATGTCCCTTGCCATTGCTTTCGCGTTTGCATTATTCATACGAAACGGTGTCGGTCGGTTGTGTCCCGTGCACAATTGGTGCCCAACTCTAATCAAGACGTACGGTTGTCAGATAGGAAAGGGTAGAGACATTTAGCCACATACAATGTTTGTTGCTGCCGTCTCTTTACTTTGGTCCGCAGACAATATTGCAAAGCTTATTACGAATCGTTCCAAATTAACTACACACATATAACGCGACCACACATCGGAAGGTGAAATAGTGGTGTTCTTCTCCAATACCAACCCCGTGTGACCCGAAAAATTGGGCAAAACCTACGCTGTGGAAAGAAATGTTAACCATTGGCTTTGCCAACACACTTGAAAGACCGTGGCCGTTGCTGATAAATAAATAACTTCCCGCAAACCATTCCCATTGCGCAGACAAACAAACGCGTTCGGTGCGGGTGCTGAGTATGAAAGATACAAACATTCCCGCGTGACTCCCGGTGGGAGTTTTACTATACTTTTTTTCTACTACTGCAACCCTCACTACTGGCCTCATCCCACCTACATCCCACCCTTGTTCAATGGTTTACAACCAACTGTTTTTCACCATCACGATCCGGAAGCAACGGAAGAAAAGTGCCACCTCATTAGTTGAGCAAAATTGGAAGATGAAAAGGAGAACAGAAAGGACGTTGTACCGAAACGTTTTGGCTTCGTTTCCGAAAAAAAAGGTGGCATCACGGTAATTGGAATGGTAATAAAATATCCATCCGACTGGGACCTGCCGTGGCGAACAGTTTCGGCTTGCGTCGGCTGTCTCGTAACAAAACGTGGCATAAATTTGACTGGGTGAGTGGGACACTTTTGTTGCTGGTGTTTGCCACTGTTCCGCTGACGCTGTGTCGCTGGTTAGTTATTCTTGTTCCGTTGCCGTAACTAGCTAGAGAGTTGGTTGTGGAAGGGAGTAGGAACAAAAAATTATGCCAAGGACACGCCAGGAAGATGAGATTGTTTTCCATTCGGGTGCGATTCACAGGCATCCACCATAAGCTGGCACACTNTTTCGGCTTGCGTCGGCTGTCTCGTAACAAACCGTGGCATAAATTTGACTGGGTGAGTGGGACACTTTTGTTGCTGGTGTTTGCCACTGTTCCGCTGACGCTGTGTCGCTGGTTAGTTATTCTTGTTCCGTTGCCGTAACTAGCTAGAGAGTTGGTTGTGGAAGGGAGTAGGAACAAAAAATTATGCCAAGGACACGCCAGGAAGATGAGATTGTTTTCCATTCGGGTGCGATTCACAGGCATCCACCATAAGCTGGCACACTACCGTACACAATTGGGTAGGATGCAACTATTTATGGGGTGTATTTAATTTGTTTAATTGGCAATCACAAAGCGTTCGGAATGCGGTAATTGTATAACAACAAACTATTTTTAACGGTCGTAAAGTAGACTTGTGTGCTGTTGTATTTAATTTCAATTCTAATCTATCGTTTTATATAGCATGAATGAATTATTTTTCTCCATTTTACTTATTTCAAACCAATTTATTTAAATGTTTGGTAATTTAAAAAAAAAGATAAATTTAAAAAAGTTTATTTAACAACATTCGGTCAATGCTGGCTATAACCTTTGAAATGGATTCCTTCCTTACCTAATGAAAATTGAATCAATGGTTGTATCCAGCACTCTGCGCTCTGTAACGAAAAAGAAAAAGACTGTTAGCAACAGAATCAGCACAAACGAATGGTTTGTAGATCATGCTTGGCAACAACAAGAATGTTCAATTATTGTACTTCGAAACGATGCTAAGCTGCCTCCGTTGCCATTGCATTCAAGGTACTGTGTGTGTGTGTGTGTGTGTGTGTGTGTGTGTATGGGGGCTTTGTCTATTATTGTTCTCTTCAATGTAATGTTTGCCTAACTTCATCCTTATCATGCACCATCCATTCGGAAAGCAGCTGCCAGATACCGAACTTTGCACGGCACGAGGAAAAAAGCCACAACCACCAAAACCTGCACGATGCACCACAATGAACTGGTGCACATAAAGTTCGTGTGGCTTCCGGTCGGTGGTTCTCGCTTTTGTCGAAAAATTGCACCAGTGTGTGGAGATTGATTCCACTCACCATCGTGCAGTACTACGCTCGTCCTCGTCCTAGGCTTGTGTCAAGATGATGATTCTATTTACCAACACAACGTGCCAGCTGTATGATGCCAGCATGGTTTAGTGTGAGTTTTGCAGCCGTATGTTTATTTGCTCGAGCATGAAATGAAGTTTCACCGTACAGCGGTCAAACAAAGCGAGCAGTCATTTTTCATTTTTTAAAGCTAAATTAAACATGTAAGTTCCCATACGTAAGCTGTAAAGGAATCATTAGTCCTTAAAAAAGGTATTGCTAAATCGATAATAACTGCCTGGAGTATAAAATTCTGGAAAATGTTTCACTTCTCTCGATACGTCTATTTATATGGCAATCTATTATCAGTCACTAAGACCGGTTATAAGGTGTCAAAGATGCTGTTTAACACATTGTACGCTTTGCGATTGCTTACATTCAGGTGCTTTTTTTGATAATGTGCAAAGTACGAAGAGTGTAGGATCCAAACTCCATTTTAGCTCATTAAATTACGACCACCCGACTAGAAGCAAAAAATACTTTCTCAATAAATCAAACAAAGCTTCCCAAATGCTTTAGAATTGGAATTTAAAGGTATACCTCTCTCACTCATTCCACCATCCCCAAAACCTCTTCACTATCTATAGCCCTCTTCATCGACTTTGTGTCCGAGAAATCCATTTTCCCAGGATTATCTTCTCATCCACATGACATTAAGGGATCTCCCGAATGCCCCAACTCACCTTTCTCTTCCGAAAACGTCCAAAAGCATGCCCCTGTCCCGGTTCACCGATGGAAACAATTTCCCAACAATGTCCCACCTGAAGCACCAGATATTCCATTAAAAATATCCGAAAGCTTCATTGTGCCTGCCCAACTGTCCCTTCCCAAACAAGCGGATATCTATTACACCCGCTGCAATTACCGTCGCGCAGAAAAACACAAAACCCCACCCGTTTCCCTCATTACCACCCTCCCCGGGTCCGTAATAAAGTCGCCCCAACATCCCTCCGCCCCAAAACGATTCAATTCCAAAATAATCCTCATGCTCACAAGCGTAACTCTCTTTTGCAATCGCTGGATTCTTTCTGCTCACTTGCACACTTGCCGGTGGTGCTCACTCGCACACCCGGTGTGCGCTTACTAAGGTTCACGGCAAACTAGATTGATATCGGTTGAGTGGGGTGTATCGATTGAAAAGAAAAATATACACAAACCCATATCCCCATATCTGCCATAACATGCCGCGTCTACGCTAAGCCCTGTCACTGGTAGAGTTTGACAACATACTCACGATGCAGCACACAAACACACGAAGATTTGAGCAGATTGTACATAGCGAGAAAAAAATAGCCGTTTCATCACCCGTATCACATCAACCGTAAAAGGTGTGCGAATGTGCGGTTCCCGGCAGGGTGGGAGCAGAACATAGAATGGGGACTGGGACGGTACACCATGTACACCTGTTTTTCTTTGGGGTGTGGAATTTTCTGAATGTTCCCACTCCGAAAACGATCGAAACCCGTGGACGACAACCGGGTGCGAGCATCACCATCTCGGGTACCACTGGGTGAAACCTGACCGGCCTCGTGGAAATCCCACCGAGGGAAGATCGGCCTCACCTGCCCTAGCTCCGTCTTCCTCACCGTGAGTGGCTGGAACCGCAGTCGCTCTTAACGGTATCACCGGTAGAATGCGCGGGTCTATCAGTTGATGAGTGTATTATTTTTAACCAGCTTCACGCAACGGTTCGGCAAGCACTCCTACCTCCTACGGGACGGCAGAAAGGGGGAGCCAGAGTCGGCAAAAAGAAAGCGAAGAGCACACGAAGGAAACGTTGCTCTGTGTGTGTGTCTATGTGTGGGAAAGTCATCCGTGCTGGTGTGGCTAGAGGTAAGAGGCCATGGAAAGAGTTTTATTTAGTGCTAAAAATAAAGTCTAATGGGGGTTTGATCTTTTTATAGGCCGTTTCTTCTAGTACCGTAGTGCGTCCGTGTACCGTGCACCGTACGGTTCTTTACCTTTCCCTTTTTTCTTTCCTCGTCGCGTCGCACAGACTCCCCTGGCCATCGCCAAACAGTCTCAAAATCGGATAACAATTGATCGATATCTCGCGCACCAGAGCGCGTCAAATAATCAATTGGAGTGAATATTTTTTGGGCTAAATTTCTCTTCCTTTTGAGCTTTTTGGAGGCTTCAGAGAAACTCGCATCCCCGCAGCAAACAGGCTGACCCAAAAAAAATCCCCTGTAGCTATTCTAGCTACAACGGCACTACTACGACTTTGCAATTGACCTCACGTTCACGTTTGTTATTAGTGAACTAGATCAATGCTTCCATCGATTGCCAGTGCCCGTCCCTGTGTGCGTTCCCTTTAGCAAACGAAGCACTTTCAAGCATCTGCACTCAAAAAGTTCACCGTTTGAAGCACTGGCTTCTCTGGCTTGCAAAATCGAGTCCACAGAAGGTTAAATTACCGAAGGTTTGTCGTTATTTTTGCGTTACAGTGCAGAACAAAAAATCAACTCTTTGTGTGATCCTGGATGATGCGGTACGAGATTGCGGTCAAGATGAACTATTGAGATTTGAGCAAAAAATAAGAAAGGTGGGGCGATGGGCGAAGATGTTGAGCTGATAACACGGCAATGTTCGATGCCCGTGTAGTATAATAGAGAGGGCCCGCACCATACCATTCCTCCAGCACGCCAAACCGTGGAACGATGTCACTCATTTGCATCGGAACCCGATGGTGAGCTCTTACAATGCTTTCTTGCTCTTGCCAAAGATAAGACATTGACTTTCATTGATTTATGCCACCCCGAGGTCTGGCGTTGAGTGTTACGGACGGCGATCACGACCCCATAGGGCGTTGAGATGAGTGGGTACGATAAATATGCTAATATTACTACTACTTTCCAACACTTACTTATCACCGAGGGCGTGGAGGTTTCTTTCTTACTTACATATCTGACCGAAAGTAGCTGAGCTGTAAAATGCTAGTGCTTTGTTGAGTTGCTTTAAATTCCTGATAAATCTTGAAATTTTATTTACCGCACGTAATCGCTCGGAATATGATGCAGTCTTTACGCTTCCTACTTTATTGTCTGTTTTATTATGGTAAATGGTTGAATAACTTAAGTTTAATAATTTGGAATAATTCAAATATATCACATCTGCAACCCTGCTCGCTACAGCTAAGATTATTCGCCCTAAACTATACAGGACAAATGATGTACAACCATGTCGCAATGTTCCTAAACAAAGAAAACATGATCTGGGAGAATGTTTATTTTCGAATTGTATGTCTTTTACATCAAAACGATAACATACCAGAAGGTACCAAACAGCAAGAAGTATGTAAAACTAAGCGTATTCATGTTTGTTTTTACGCCAATGCCAGATCACACGAGATCTCACACGAGAATTGTTTTCCTTGGCTGCCTTCAACGGTGGATTGGCGAAAAAGGATTATTTTGAGGAAGATGAAGCATCGTACAGAAGGTTACATCTCTCTTCGTCGGGTATAAAGATAAATTGCACCTTCGGCATTACCGACCAAGGAACAAATGACAGATGGAAACCGGACAACACGACATCCTCCAGTTGTAACAGGAATGAACCGTTGGCCCAATCGCGTCAGGAAACCGACTTTTGATGAGGGACAACACGAAGCAAAAGGTCGGTGCCTGGTGTCATTTATCGTGTCGTTCGCTTTCTCTCGTTCTTTCCTAACGATTTTTTCGTTTCGGAAATTGAAGGGGAAAATAGTGCAAACCGTTCGGATGCTGTCTTGTGGGAAACAAAAGATCCTCAACCAGCAAACTAATTTGCTATGGAATCCTTCACCCATGGATGGCGCCGGTGGTGAGGCCCTTTTCATGTATCGCCCACTAGGCAGGCTAAGGTCTTTCACCGATCTCATCTAAGGGACGGCACAGATTATCATAATAATGATGGGTGGATGTTGTTTTTTTTTCTTTCGTCTCCACCCGGAATGGATTTGTGGCCATCGAGCAGAGCGAAAATCAAAAACGAACATTTCCACACAACACATCCGACAGGCTAACGATGACACCCTTGACAATGCTGATTTTGGAAAGACATTCGGTGATGATGAACGATGGACCGAAGTGTCTTGGTGGAGGTGAACTAACGAAGATGTTGTTGACAAACTCGTTCAGATTGTGCCGTGCCGCGGGCCGACAGGCAGACGGGACCGGCTTGGAGACAGCGGACCATGGCCTGATAGATTTTCGTAATGATTTTCGGCCTTCCAAAAGGGAAGTGCTTTGTATCGTAAGAAAGGGCGATGTCTTACGAACTATTATCCACAAGAGCACACTAAGAAACCCTAAGCCGGACGGAAATGTTTCCCTATTTGCCTCGGATTTGTTAAGGCAAGCGAAGAAGAAAGAACAAAAAATAATAAAATCAAACAGGATATCAAAACGGCTAGAATCAGTTCCGATCGGCATCGGCTTTATTCAACCCTTAACCGAACCTATCGTTCAGGAAACACTGACCCAATCGATGGGGTTGCTGTTGGAAATTGTTATTTCCGTACGATTTTGTAAGCTTTGGCAGCGTATTTCCAACCGTACAAAATCGCTTCCCTAATCGTTGCGCTTAAAAGTGTGTTGAAGACGTTTCATGACACAATTGCCCCGGGGCACAGTGAACTGAAACCAGCAATCGTTACCGATCACTATCGAACTAGAATTATTACCGGTTCATAATCCCGCAATTAATTCCAGAACCCGCACATGTTTACTACCATAAGGCATTAAACGATCACATTGACCTGGTTTCAAACCGACCACATGTACGGCGCAATAATAATCGTAATCATCAACATCATCATCATCATCATTGGCATCGTCATTGCCGTCAGCTACCAGTACAGCGTCCGAGCAATGCTTTTTGCTCAGTTCACTGAATAAACTAATCGAATATGAACCCATCACTGTCTCTGCTGGATCGTATAAACCTTTGTAAATAAATTTACGATTGCAGCAAACTTTTATGCACCATTGATGCAGCAATTGCGATGCACTCTGGGTATCATTGATCGAGTGCCAAAAGTAATAACAACGATGGTGTAATCAAATCAAACACCCGGCCTGCTCGTAGATTATTTTCCGGGTAAAAGTCATACGTGGACTTGCGGTACGTGCCAGTGAGAAAGTTAAGGTTATGGGAAATATTTGCTATTTCGAAATCAAACATGCCGGGAATGTAAACTCTTGTGGTTATTTTGTTTTGTCGAAATGAGTTTAATGGCAGGGGTCTTCACTAGTTTAGCAAGTTTGAAATAACATTTACTGTTGCGAAACGAACCCTACCAAAGAACCTTGGTGCGTGTTTCGGTTTTAACGTATGACATTTTAAAATGCACTTCCCGTTTTGTGTCCGCCTCCAAGCACACTGACGAACAACAATCAATAAATCAATCAAAACCGCACCCCCACAGTCTGGCCGGAGCTTTAAACAAATGGTTTGTGTCGAATAGACGTAAGCACTGGGCACCAGCACTCCATGCCGGTCCGTCCTGTCGTCATCCCGGCAGCGCACGTTGTTGCCCTTTTGCCACGCGCGTCCTGCAGATTGTCATAATCCATCATCGTAAAAATATTGTGTAATAAACATAACCTGCTGCCACTTAATGGCTTACCATTTCTTGCCTGTTATGTTGCGCCGTTCGCATGCTTGGTCAAGCTCAAAAATACTCCGAAGTGTGCGCGAACGACCCAACGAAACGGGCGATGTCCCGTGTCCCGCTGCCGTGGTTGTGTCCTGTTCAATTTGACGTTCGCAATCATCGATGGATAGATGCGCTTCCCGCTCGTTTCCCCGGTGGTCACGACATCTTTTTCTAAGTAGTGGTGTAGTGGTAGTGGTGGTTTTGCTTACCATTTCGACCCCACAGCAAATTGTGCTCGAGCTCTACAGCGCAGCTTTTTATTTATGGCAGTCGCTACCTAAGCCCATCATCGAAACGACTTGTTTAACGAAGGGGAAAAAGCTGTTCGATCAACTGATAAGCGATAGTGCCGTTTGTTTGACAAGGAAAAACTACTGTCGTCGTTTTTTTCTTTTTACTCAAGATGGAGTCGTGTCGTGTTGGTTCTTTTTTAAATATACCTTACAGTGACCTAACGAGAACCACCTTGCTTCGGCTGGAGAATATTTTATCATAATTTTCTAATGCTCCTTTTGCGCTCTTTCGTGCCGTTTTTTTCTTTTCGTGTTCTCGGCTCGCTAATTACGTCACAACAAATGGGATGATGATGGGATACCATTTAGCTCGACGTAACAAAGACATAAAACTACATAAGTGAAGAACAAAAGAAACGAACCAATTATACGAAATTGAGTAGAAATATAATAAAGAAAATATAAAAGTAAGAAACTAGAACCACAATTGCAAAGGAAACATAATTGTAAAAATCCATTACTAAACCATGACATAATGATATTATGTTAATGATTTCCTTTAGCAAGTATACTGTAAATTCAAAACATGTTATCTTTTCCGACTGTTTCTCTATGTAACATGTCAGTAGAACGTTTATTGCGGCTGTTAGGATTTATTTCAGTAGTTTTAAACTTATTTGTGTATAAATACAAAAAACATCAGGCGCCTCCATCATAACGCGTTCATATTACCAGGCGTCTCCATCATCGGTCAAGTGTCAATAATATTGTCGAGAGATCTTTTATCCTTTTACATAATATTTTGAAAAGGTAAAATGATTATGACAATCATGATGCCATTGCGTATCCCGATGGTGTAACATAATTAGTGCAACGAAGTTTTCAAGCGTACACCTTCGAACGTGACAAAAAATAGTACCAACTATCTCTAGCAAAACCTGAACAAAGTGCACCAACGAAGGGTCACACCGCGAATGCACTCATCAAGTCTTTCATTCACTTAATCAATAACTTTGCGACATTGTGCAGCAAACCAGCTGCTGCCGGTCACATGGAGCCATTTTCCCATTTTCTGGGCCGGACAAAACTTGCTCCTACTAATAACGAAGAAACTCTTTTGAAGTGAAACGTTGCAGTTGGTTCACTCTTGTCCACGCGCTGAGTGCAGCACGGAGAAAAATTGTGAAGCTGCTTGCTTCTTGAACACTGCTGCAATCGTTCTTATGCCCGTTCTTCGTGAAAAAGTTTTGTAGAGAGTTTTTTTTTAACTTTTTTACTTTGTGCTATGATCTCTCTTACGGTGCAACCAATAAACTTTAGATTAATACCATTAGCCAAGGTCAGTTCTAAAGAGGATGGTTGGAAGGAGAAAGCGCAGTGAAGAACAGTTTGCGTTGTTGGCCATGAAGAAAATATGATAAACTAAATAACAAGTGTGGCTCTGCTAGAAGTTGGACACTTTAAGTACAGTTCATTCAACATGTTTCACTGCTGCAACTGATTTATTACGCAGTTTCAAGATTGTATAAATATTTTATCAATAATTATATTTATTACATGAGTATCACAAATCAACTAATAAAGAACCACTTTTAACAACATTGTTTATTGTGTTGTTGTTTAACAAATTTGATCACCTTTTATTTCAATAAAAAATTCGCTTCATTATGTACAGCAATTAACGAATTCGAATAATTTCGAAACATTTTACGACTCTCGAATTTACGACGAATCGACTCGCTAAATGGAATAGATAAACACAAAACTCTTCACTCCGCACCA
This sequence comes from Anopheles rivulorum, assembly GCA_018908115.1. Classification (NCBI taxonomy): domain Eukaryota; kingdom Metazoa; phylum Arthropoda; class Insecta; order Diptera; family Culicidae; genus Anopheles; species Anopheles rivulorum. Next base: position 29,819,209 of record STHB01000004.1, read on the forward strand.
ATAATGCGTCCATTAAAAAGAATCCATACTTTTGTACGGTGTTTAGAGTATTAACATTCACAAATGGTCGCTCGTTCTGCCATTAATGAACATTCGTTTTCAATCACGGGTGCGCTATATAGAATCCATTTTTATGAGCTACATAATAGCAAAAAAAAAAGATAATTAAAAACATCGCTCCATTTTATGATTTCCTGCTATCGTCAGTTTATTGCACATCTGTTATGTTGTTTCACGTGATGTCTATATGAGATAACATTGGTTCAAAATGTGTTCTTTTTAGGAGTTGTGGTCTACATTATAATTACAGGAAAATATTGTTATGTTTGTACAAACAGGCTCACTTTACAGATATGTAAAATTTATATTACAAAAAAGTTCCACGAATAGTACAACAAACATTCCTCAAAGTATGGGCATATCGTATCAGTATTCACAGTGGTGCAGAGTGTAGATTTGCTCCGAAAAATACAAATCACCTTATTACTGGGCCAATGCACACAGGCATCATGAGCGTCCCGACCATCCAGCCAAATCACCACAACAAACATCAAGACAGATCGTTACGATACGTCCCGAGGCGTTGTCCACAGTTTGACCTTGTTTCGACATCTTGCCATCTACCCTTCAGTCGAAGTAGCAGCAGCAGCAGCTGTACGACCGTCCTCATTCCCATTATCAATGTCTTTATCGTCCGATGCTGGCAAGTGCTTCATTTGCGCAGTACTGGCTTTTTGCAGAGCATAACCAACCTACTCGGGTGCATGCCCGAGAGGTATTGGTTGACCAACCCACAGCATTTTTCCCCGGTGGCAACTGGAGCCACCCAACCACACCCCTTTCTTGGTTGGAATGGGAGATAATGACCGACGCGATTTAACCTCCGATAGCTGGCTACTTTCTGGCTGGCGCTCCGTTTGTTTCGTTCGGTTTTGTTGTTTCTTTTTTCAACTCAGCTCAGCTGATCATCAGCGCGCAAGTATCCATCGCACGTTCTAATCCGATGGGTGGAAACGTGCGAGGTGACTTCCATTTTTAGAACATGTCCAAAATTTGACCGAAACAACGGCTAACGCTTCGGCGTAATGGGGGCAAGATGCGAAGCGCAGCGAAGCGTTATTGAATCGCTATTCCTTTCGATTAACCACGCTGCCTTCACTGCCGGGACATGCAGCAGATCCACGCCAAAGTGCCGGGCGTGCTCGGATCCGTGAAGTTTTACGAATCAAAATCGCTTCCATTCCACTTACAGCGCGCCCGACAAGACACTCAAGTTAGCAAGATAATGAAAATGTTCAACGCGAAAGTTGTTGAGCGTTGCCTGCACACGGTCATTCCCATACACGGTGCATGGTTGCTGTCGGTCTGCTAATTGTAACACGAAACTTAAGCAACCGTATCTCATGCTGCTTGCTCACTGCATCCACCATCCAGCCCCCCGGGGGGAGGGGAGGGCAAGATGAAGACGTTTAACGTAAAGACGGTGCTTTGATATTTTATCCCAACAAACATATAGCCGCGCTGGTCGGGCATGAGGATTTGTGGTTTGTTCACTTTTCGGGTGCAAAGGTCTCAGAATGAAACAGGTCCCTTTAAAGTTTGCCACCGTGATCTTAGGTAGGGATGCGATTAGTATCCCATTTCCGGTTCCACGAACGTTACACCATCTTTATCAACGCCAGCGTTCATACCTGTGTTTTTGTGTTGGAAAGCTCGTATCCCTCCACGGAGACCTTGTGAAAAACCCCTTTTTTCTAATGTAATCCCTAAAAGGTCCTGAACATATATTCTGGGTCTGCTATGTTTGGGTGTGTGTGTGTGTATGTGTGAAGAATCGGTATCCCCATATACCACCGTGTAAACCTTATTAGCGGACGAAGAGAATCACCTTTTTCTGTTCCGGTTGAGGAATCCTTTCTTAGTGATGTCGTTGAAGTTAACGGCCACACAGGCGGCGTGTACTGTTTTCGCGGTGTGTTGTTCGTACGCAGAACCTTTGCCGTTTATCTGTCACGCACGCACGCACGCACAAAACCCACCGGTAGATACAGCCGAACGATGCGGGTGGATGTGGGTGGTTTTTATGGTCGATAATTGTTGAATATTTGATTAGATTATTTTATTCACCTTTACACACACACACACACAAACACCATCACCACCACCGTCTAAACTCGATTCGAACGATGCTTTACACCGGTTGACAAGGGTGTGGCAGGGCGTTTACACTCTCCTGCGTACCATTTACATCCGATCGTTACACTAATTACACACTCCCGTGAACATCACAATCACTGATTTCTTCATCACTCAACTGGCTACAGGCCCTGGCTGGCGCTGACGAGAATTGAGTAATTTGCACCACAAATCTATCGACACCGTGCAGGCATTTTTGCGTCTGAAACAATTTTAAACAAACAATATTTAAAACTCACGATTTCAATCTTCCCAATTATTACAGGCACACAGACACAGACACACACACACTGGCATGCTGGCATGAAATAGCATTCAAAATAAAAGCACGCCTACCCTTTTCACGCGTTATCGTTTTCCGCGCATCAGTTGAGCTCGGTGCTGCAAGTTTTCCTTCACCCATCTACCTCAACCATCTACTCACACCGCTTACACTAGCACACACACACACTAACACACTCACGCGAACTTGTTTGCCAATTTTTCCGGCATTCCGGTATGTGTTTAACATTTTGTTTTCATGATTTAAGGATGAAAACTAAATTCACACACTTTGCCTTACCGCATTTGTCGGGTGCCGCTTTTATCTTACTCGTTGTGCATGTTGCGTGCGCTATGTACATTTGCGTAATTTAAATCAGCTGGTGGGAAACACTTCACGCACACACACACACACACGCACCGTCAAAAATTTCCACTTGCTTCCATTGGCATAATCTTTGGGAAATTGGAATTCCTTCAGTGACGNGTTTACACTCTCCTGCGTACCATTTACATCCGATCGTTACACTAATTACACACTCCCGTGAACATCACAATCACTGATTTCTTCATCACTCAACTGGCTACAGGCCCTGGCTAGCGCTGACGAGAATTGAGTAATTTGCACCACAAATCTATCGACACCGTGCAGGCATTTTTGCGTCTGAAACAATTTTAAACAAACAATATTTAAAACTCACGATTTAAATCTTCTCAATTATTACAGGCACACAGACACAGACACACACACACTGGCATGCTGGCATGAAATAGCATTCAAAATAAAAGCACGCCTACCCTTTTCACGCGTTATCGTTTTCCGCGCATCAGTTGAGCTCGGTGCTGCAAGTTTTCCTTCACCCATCTACCTCAACCATCCACTAACACCGCTTACACTAGCACACACACACACACACACACACTAACACACTCACGCGAACTTGTTTGCCAATTTTTCCGGCATTCCGGTATGTGTTTAACATTTTGTTTTCATGATTTAAGGATGAAAACTAAATTCGCACACTTTGCCTTACCGCATTTGTCGGGTGCCGCTTTTATCTTACTCGTTGTGCATGTTGCGTGCGCTATGTACATTTGCGTAATTTAAATCAGCTGGTGGGAAACACTTCACGCACACACACACACACACGCACCGTCAAAAATTTCCACTTGCTTCCATTGGCATAATCTTTGGGAAATTGGAATTCCTTCAGTGACGTTGCAATTAGTTGCAAAATTGTCACTTTCTCGTCTCACAAACGAAACACAGCACATGCATGCAGATGTGCGAATGTTTAGGTGTGCGTGTGTATTGTTTCTTTCTTTCTTTCTTTCTTTTCTTTTTGTTGTTATTCTGCTGTGTGAGTGTTTTTTTTTATCTCGTCCTTTTTCACGACCGCTCACGACCGCTCGACGACGAACCGAAACTGAACGTCACTGAAATCGAACTGACGATGGTGAGCTGCAAGGGTTTTGGTTCGCGTGCCACACCGTACGGCGCGCGCCAGCTCGTAACGCGAGCGAGTTTCGGGATGTTGGTCGTGCGGTTTCTCCCGCACGGCGCTCGATCGAGCACTTCGCTCTGCGTGAGTGAGCCAATCGGGAGCGAGTAGTGGCGACTAGCAAGGAGACCATTCCCTCACTGCGCTACGTGAGACCGCGTGAGAATGTGCATGAGCGCATGAGAGCGCTGCTGATCTGGCTCACTCGAGCCCGAGCGCTCTCCGCTAAATGTTACTGCTCGTTTATTTACTCTCACACCACTGCTGCTCCACTACGAACTGCTCGAAAATGCTCGAAGGATACCGGTGTTTTCTTCGAACGTCGCTACGAACACTACCACTACTACCAACAAAACCCAACAGATGGAAGGACAGATGGCATGTGAATAGAAGCTTTGCTTCCCACCGTCGTATGCGGCCGAAGAATTGTTCCTTCTCCACCAGGACCACACGGTTACACACTAAAGCTGGGACTGCTGCCGAATTTTACACGCGTTTGTCTTCGGCGCTCGCTGAAGTGGGTTGACCACTTGAGGGGTAAGTGCCGTTGTCAGATTGCTTTCAAAACAATTGTTTGNAACTGAACCCCCCTAGTAGGCTATATTTAGCCCACTGTTTTTGTCTCGACCACGCAAACAAACACACGCACCGCACCCTAATGCCTAATGCATCTGGCATCTGGTTTTGAGCGGGAATGGGAAGACTTTCGGCATTGTTTTCCCGGAAAAGGTTAACCTCCGCAAAAACGCGCTTACTCGTGGATCAGCTTAAAACGTCCTGCGGAATCTTTTTGGATCCCACCATTCGCTCACCCAACATCCAAGAAACACGAGCATTAAAGGTAAGCACTTGACAAACGCGTCACAGCTAACGCATATCTCCGTATCCTCATCGAGCGTACGTTTTTCGGTTCAAGTGTAGATCCTGGGCAAAATCGTCACCAGATCTCACCGTCACATCATCCAGTACATACCGGACCGGGATGCCGTACTCGAATGCTCGCTGATACTGGTGCAGAACTATGTGGCACATTTGCGGCTAAGGCCCAGTCCGCTCAAGCGTTGCCAACGGGAACCGTTCGCTAATGCGAAGGTGCTCTTTCAGGCCGCCATCGATCTGCTCGTACCGGAGCTGCTGGGCGAGGTGATTGACACGATTCTGAAATTTCTGCAGACAGAAAACCTCTGGCATGTGGAGTTTATCTGCGTGGAGATACTGCTGTTTGTGCTCGAATGTCGCTCACCTTCGGCGCCACTGCTCTCGAAGCTGATCGATCGGGTCGAACGCTTTCTGCAGCTTTCCGACATCGCCCAGGTACGGCACGTGCTTTCCGTGCTGCAGAACGTCATCATATCACAGCGCTGGGATCTGATCGAATACTCGGATCTGGCAAAGTTGCTTCGCTTTTACCACACCAGCGTTATGATCGGAACAAGCCGCAACCAAATTTACGAACTCCGTCGTGGGTTCGAGAAGTGTCTGAAGGATCTCGTCCCACTGCTATCGGTGGCCGATCGGTACGGGTTTTTCATCATGATGTTACCGCTCGTGTTCGACACGGACATGTCAGACGAGGCGCGGATCGAGTTCGGTTCCACGGTAGAGCATGCCGCTTCCCACATGATACTGTACGATCCCCGGAACCAGCTGCTTGTAACCGAGGTGAGCTCGTTCATCGTGGAGTATCTGCTGCAGTGCATCGAATCCGAAGACCCGACCAGATCCATACTTGCCTGCAAGGTGCTGATCAAGCTGCTCGACAGTGGCCAAAACAATCCGGACCAGTTCCAGTCACCCACCATCTTCCACATGGACACGTACTACGAGATTGTGCTGGCCACCGAATACACTTCCCTGCAGCAGTTGCTCATGGAGCAGCGGGTACATCTAGAGCATGCCCTGCTGCAAACCATCGAGCGTCACAGTCATCGCAAGATGAACCTCGAGGTGTTCTATCAGCTACTCTGTACTCTGCTCGTGGAAGCGCCGAGTGGATTCACCGCGTCCACCATCTGCTGTCTGCTGCTCAAGGTGCAAAAGATGTTCCTTTATCGTTCGATCGGTTCCCAGCTAGAGGTGTTGGACGAATCTCAGCACAGCAACCGAATACATGCCACGATAATGGCGGTGATGACGCTAATCAACTGGATCCATCGGGCAGGATCGATGAACGCGTACATTACGCGAGTGCTGCACAATCGTTTCGATCACGCACCGAGCCTTAATCCACCGTTGCGCGAACAGTACCGATATGCGGCGCATCACATTTCCTGGTACGATAGCCGACTTTTCTTCGACACGCTCGAGATACGGTACAGCCTGTGGAAATGTTTCCGCATTTCGGAGGAGAAGATTCCTAAACCGGCACCGATGCGCTCTAGAACGTACGGTGATCCTCGGCGTCGACTCAACGATGGTACGCTGAATGTGTTTGCTGGCATGTGATGGACCACTGCAGGACTATTCCTGGACTTTACGCGTGACATTCATTGGAAGGTTGTATTTTATTTTGAAAACAAAATTACAGTTAAATTGCGTGCAAAGGTTCACAGTAGAGAAACCAAAAACTTGCTTCATTATTATTGTCTATTTAAGCATCGTTATGAAAATGTACACGAAGTGGAAAGCTCAGCACAACAATGAAGATGCATAAAACAAAGGTATTGGGCGGTTGCATCGCGAAACACAAAATCATAAAATAACTGCACACAAGGGGGGGTAGTGTCAGTATCGATCCAATATGCGAACATCCCATCACCAACATCGTTAAGCCGCTTGTGTTCGTCAATGCAGCGAGCTGTTTCAACAACGAGACAAACGAACAGATTAAAAATCCCATCAACTTCAGCCCAGCACACGGAAATTGTAAAGCCCTCCGGACCGTCAGCATTCGCCAAAAAAGCGCAACGAAACAATCGTCCCGAATCGAATCAAAAGCGCATAAAAGCACATGGATGGATCTAACCGAACGGAAAGAAATGGGTCACTTTGCGATGGCAAACATGGAACCATCCCGGAATGCAGTACCAATAATCGAAGCTGGGCCAATGTATGGGCAAACTAATCTTCACGCCATTTTGCCCCGGGATCTGGTTTAATTATTTAAAGTAATATCTTCTTTGTAGGCGATGGGTGTTGCGGACGTGTTTGTTACATTTCGTTACCAATCATCGACACAGCCGGGGGTCGGCTTCTTAATAATTCACACTAATACGATCGGATGGGATATTACGGATGAATCCGTGGCAGTGTCGATGATTGATGCGAAATGCAAGGAGGCATTTTCACCTCGGCAAAAAGGAAACTATCTTCCGACCGAAAGTGGTTTATGTTTCCTTCCCGATTGCTGTACGGTTTCCATGCTACGAAACGGAACGATACAGCGTTTGAAGATTTTCATTTCGAATGGGAAAGGGAATGGATTGGAAAACTTTGCTCCGTACCTACGGGGAATGGGCACATCTCGTCATCAGGTAGCGATGGCCAACGATGGTCGATCATAGTAACGTTTCCAAAGATCCGTAAGAGGTTGTGAAATGACTGAGCATAGAAAGCATGTGTACGTAACCGGGCAGCGAGCATAAGAAGGTAAGTGAAATGCTTCGTTTTCGTCGGGCAAACGAAAACCAACCGGGCGACGACCGGTGCACACTGCAATGAGCATAAATCAATCAGTGTATGAATATTTTAGTATGGTATTTCATCGTTCTCTCAAGTAAGCCAACCAGGTAACCAGGGGGTGAGGTCAGCAAAAACCCAGAACCAGGTGGTACGGTACCGGTTGTACGGCTGTTTGTTCTGTCTTTCAGTTCAGATTTCTTATGGCTCGTTTGCCAATAGCCAGTTGCTTGATGAAAGCCAACTCGTTGCTGCCAGCTGGTGCTTGGGAAGGGAACAGTACGATTTGAAGCGTTGTTAAGAACAAATTGGTAGTTACTGTACCGTTGTGCTGCATTTCTAATGAGATGGGTTGCAGTTAAAGGGAAGCATTTTGAAGCATTTTACTGTCGGTTCGATGTGGGCTTTGGGAAACGTTTTCCAATCTGTACGTGATGGATGGGCTTTTCATGAGGTGGCTTATCATGCAATGAAATAGCTTACAGTAATTAACATAAAAGCTAACAAATACAAGTAAAATACTACATATCAGGAAATCAGTTTAATGAAAATTTGTTTAAACCAAGCGTTGCATTTAAAATGTGTGTAAATTTACCAAAACTTACACCACATGCAATAGAGTTCTAGATTTATGTGCGCTTTAGTGCTTTATTGCTCTCGCAACTAAGCAAAGACGTGACGAAAGTTCCCACCAGTGTTAAAATATTTCCCTCCTGATAATAGAGGACTCTGTAAAATCGACTTTTAACTATCGATTTTTCAATCATCTGGCATGGTACGCCATTCGCCACATACAACCACAGGGGGCCGAAACATAGCTTTGGGTGCGCCTGACACAAATCGACCGCGATGTACGTTTCCCACGTTTTCCCACGTAGTGCAACGTAACGACCCCGAACAGGATTGATGGCAATCGACCAACAATTGCACTTTGCTAACATGGGTTGATCAGTTCAGCACCAATTCACTGCGGCGGTTATGCCCAGCGTTGGCTTCCGTTTGCCAGCGCTAGTAACAATTTACAGCCCTCCTGGGTTGGTGCGTTTTACATACAACCCCACTGGAGATGGTTCCCAGTCTAATGCAAATGGTTGGTTGGTTTTGTTGGCTGCAGTTACAATCCGGTAGTGTGTATTTTTTTATTTTTTTTTTCCTGTAGCAAATGTTCAGAATGTGATGCTCTCTGTACGTGGAGGGGAACTTTTTCCACTTGGGTTATGTTTGGCGAAAACCACACGAATGAAAGGTGAAACAGAAGCATCAATTGTGGTTAGTGAAATTAATAATAAGAGAAAGGGAAAAACAACATTTGTTTCGTATGCGATCGTTCATTCTTTTATGTTGATCTCTCTCGCTCCCTTTCTTTCTCTCTCTCTCTCTCTCTCTTTTGCTCTGGAAAATGTGCACTTTCCTGGTGGAAAAAAGCTTGTATGTTGTTTTTACTCGCTTGCAAGTAGTGAATAACATTTATGCAAACAGCCGAAATCCTTTTCCCTCGCTTCCATGCCACATTATCAGGTCATCAATCGATTGTTTTTCGGGGGTTTTCAGTTTCTTACCCATTATTGCCAACGAACAGCGTTTACGGGCGTATTTAGTGCCATCATTAATCATAGTGTCAACACACGATGCAGAAGCCAAAACTGCAATCGTAGTAAATGCATTCCTGCGATCGGTCGATGCGCTTGGCGGTGCGCTTCGTCAGGAGCGAAAGGGTATTAATAAAATCACGGCGATGCTAATTAAATCGTTAGCTCAGTTCACAACACAACCGTTGGTCGCAGGTCGAGTACAGGATTGGGACGGTGCGTCCAATTTGCTTACGATGGGTTCACTAGCAACCGGTGCGACGACGGTCGTTGCAGCCAGCCCGACAGCAAACCCCATTTATTCTCGAACTCAATCGCGGTGCCATTGTGCTGCAATGGGGTGGTTTAGGGACTTTCGAAATTTCGGTTATAAATAAGAGCTCGCAACGGTACGTTACGATGGGCACGCGTCGGTTGGCGTTGCCGGGCTACGGGACAAAAAGGGGGTGTTTTATATGCACCGTCCATATGCTCGGTCGCATTGTGTGCGCGGCATCGAATGCTGTCACGCTGCGACCGGGAAGATAACACAATGGCGTGTGTTATAGCACCTGATTGAAGGCGCAACCGGATTAATACAGATTTGCGACACGAAGTAAAACACGCAGTGATGTGCACCGTGCAATAAATGAAGCGGTATATTTTAGGCGGGAAATTCAATTCATTCTTTATACATTTCATTTAAAATTTCAATATCTTAAACTAGCAAACATTTATTTTACTTTACAACTTTAGTTGTGTGATTAGTTCAAAAACTAATCGAAATAAACAAAGAACCAAATATTTCATGTTGAAGTTTTATTTTCTACTTCAAATCAATTCCATCGGTATAATCTCCTAATTAGCAATAAAATGTAATGAAAGCGTAAAAACCACGTAAATATCAGCAGAAAAAACAGTCTCCGAAAGACACCACCATTTAAACGATTCATTTAAGATTCAATCTGTACCACAAACAACAGTTTACTTGCTTTCGTCCACTCGGGATCGGCAAGCGGATTTTTTTCCCTTTACAAAGCACACACACACACACACACGTACACAAATAGGCAGGGAAACACGCCAAAACGGGGCAAGCCCTCCCGTTGTGATCGTAATTAAGCTTGGTGTAAATATTTACCGGTTCGAGATTTTAGTGGCTTTTTCCCGTGGGATTGCGTTTTCGATTTACGCTTCTTTCTTTACGTGACTTTGCTTTCCCCCGTATCCATCCATCGCCATCTGCACCAACCTGCCGTGGTATCATCGTCATCGTCTTGGCGTCTCCCCATACCCAGCATAAGAACGCACGCTGTGCAGGGTTGGATGATCAGCAGCTACACACGCGGTGTTACGAGGATCCGTTCCGAGACGTCAATCGCTCGGAATACCGTGCCGCGGACAAGGGCGTAAACTAAACACACGGACTGGTGTGAAAACCTCCACAAACCTTCATTACCACACCGAGGTTTCTATGTGTGTGTGTGTGTGTGTGTGTTTTTTTTTTTGTTTCTTTTCCGTTCCTTCTATTTATCTGATTGCACACGAACGATCCGCCGGCGTAGAAGCGAAAGCGAACCGAGCAGGCCACGCTAGGGAAAGTATTGCCATAACAACGTTTCCCATCCACGACTCCAACATTCGACGAGTGTGGCGTGTGGAAAGCCGGGCAGAAGCAATCGTCTAACCAACTGGGAACGCTGTGCAATGGCAGCAAGCAAGACGCATGGCACCGTTTTGCGCTCGTTCAGGGTTTTTACAGCACCCACAGCTCACAGTACCAATTTACACTTTGTTGGTCAACTGGGTTCGTTCGGGACGTTAAAAAACAAACAGGTTTGCTCTCATTTGCCTTACATTTGGTTTAATTTCTTCGGTGCGCACACGAGCACGAGCATCCACATCGCTTCCACCACCGTGTCGTGCGGCTAATTTGTGTGCGGTTTCATGCGGGGGGTGTCTTATGCTGGAAGTCGGGCAGGAACAACCATCGAGAAGGGAGGAGAAAACCAAAACTCCCCCCAGTACCGAACGATCCTGACGCTGATTACGGCGTGGACAGAAGAAGACGTTACGGTTTTTAATACTGTCGTTACAACAAATTGTAAATTAATTCGACGCAACCGCACACCACATTCGCAGCTCTCCTTTTTCGTTTCATCCGTCAACGTTTACTTTTCCTGCTGCTTACCATCATCGAAGGGTGAGGAAAAATTGGACATGACAAAACTTTTCCTACCGTCGATCGTTTCCGCATCATTCACTTCTGGGCTGGTTGGTGAATGGTTTTGCTCTCGCGTGCTTCACCTTTCTTCTTTCGCCCTTCGCCCATGCCAGCTGGAATCAATGGATGAAGTTGGAAACCATTTTTATGAATGTTTCCCACACCACACACACACACACACACAAATACACACTCCCATCGATGGAGACGCCTGGTGTCGTGTTTATGTTGTACAGTTTTCGTTCCTTTTTTTGTACTTTTCCTCTCCTTCGCGTTACCATCGTTTACCCTTGCCCCGGGCAGCGAGTCGCAATCGATGATGTCCATCACCCCTCCCCCGCGTGTACTTGTACTTGTTTTTATGTTTCTTTGCGAACCAAAACAAAAAAAAACCGCCCCGTCTCCCACGGTACAAAGCGGCAATCGGGGCGGGTAACACTGTTGCGGGAAAAGCGTGCACGCCCAGCGGCGCATCGCGAACGTGTCAATAAATCAATCGAAGCGAAACAAAAATTACCGACCACCGGATGTTTCGCTTGGTAGAGCGGGCGACCACCATTGCTGCACCTGGGTTACTGTTTGGGTTTGGGTTGCCCTCCAAAACTGACGGACTGAAAACACTTCGGATCGGTTTCGGTGGTAAAATTTATCGATTTTTGCCTAATGAGAGCGCTTTACATGGCTTTGTAGTTGAGCCTGGAAGCATCGATGGTGTTTGCGCGCAGGAAGAGCGTTTTAATTAGCAAAATTAGCTTTTTTTTTGCTTCTATTTCTCAAAACCCCGGATTTACGAGTAGGATGGGATTTGCAATAGAACAACACTTAAATTTAGATATTATTGTTTTTGTGTTCTTGTACGTTTGAACAGCATTTATAAGCAACAATTTACCCTAGCGGTACAAGCTAAATGGTTCCATTTTAAGGTTCCAGTAACCCTCGCCCTTTGAAAGGTCACACTGTGAGGTATCTTTACAAAAAAAAAAAACATGTTCGTGTACCAAAATAGCTACCACCTGCGTTTTGCCACAACTCACTTCATGCTCCCTCAGTGTCGCTTCACTTGCGTTCGCTTTACACACGAACGATTCAATAACAACTTTTTTGTTGCCGTCCCATGCATGCGGGGTGGTCCGAAAAACACGTGGTTCACCTATCATGTCATATTGAACGTGTCAGTTTCCTCACAGGGATAGACATTTCACTTTTCCGCAGTAAAAGCACCTGCAACGAATGAAACCCAGACACAATCCCAATGGGGAAGGGGGTGGGGGGAAAGCACACACCCACGCAAACAACACTAGAAAGGAGCAATGGGAAACAATGGTTCGAGCAATTCTAGCTAGTGCCAAGAGCGATTCGGACCCGATGTAGGATTGTTGCAGTGTGGCGCGTGTTGGTATTCTTGATTTGATTTGACAATAACTTCCCACGGCGCACCGTCTTTCAAAAGCTTCCCGCGCAGCAACAAACTTCCAAGCACAAACCAGATTAGATGACAAGTGGTTTGGTTTGCCCTTCTTTTGCTTCCCTTCTTTTGGTACAACTTTTTTTCTCTCTCTCTCTTTGTTGTCCTTATTTGCATGTCCTTGTGGAACTCTTTAACGATGGCAAAAGAATTGTTCTGCTTCGCGGGCAATGTGTAAACAGCAAGAAAACTCCTTCGCCGTATGCAACCAAACGTGAAATTGAAACCGAATTGTGCTATTTCAGCGTTTTTTTGTTTGTTTGTTATCATTTCTTCTGTTACATTCTATTCTTGACATCTTTATTTATACACTGTTGCAAAAAGAAGGACAAATATTTGCCAAACATTTTTTATACAAACTTGTCTGCCAAAAACAAACAGTAACTAGGTATTATTTTCACATTCATTTCATAAAAGGGATTTGTTGATGATAAAAGTGGTTATTTTATGTAAAATGTTTAAGCTTTATCTGGCTACATGAAAACCTACATCTAATTCAAATCGGTTTTATTGCGTGTGTTAAATGTTGGGAGGCAATAATAAGATGACAGAAAAACTTCCAAAATTCATCTCACGCTTATGCAAAAAATAACCTGCCAATGAATAGAGAGAACGAAGAGCAAAGTGAGCGAAAGAAGCTGCATGTCTGTTCACACTAACAAAAGAGAGAGAAAGAGAGAGAGAAAGAGAGACTTGTGAGTGAGTGAGCGCTTAAGTGATAGGAGTGGCACAACACAACAGTGCATTCCACAAACAGCTGTTTCACTGAAAACCGGTCTCTTCATTGATTGTGTCTCCGCCGGTAGTGAATATCGTATATGAGAAGCAACCAGAGAATGGTATATAGCAAGAGAAAATGAGAGTAAATGTGCTCCTGGTTAATCCTTTTCGTGATTATGTTTGTGTAAGTGCAATAATAAGAGAGAGATAGAAATAATGTGTGAGAGAGAGAGAGATAGAGAGAAAAGAAGGAATTTTCCTTGCGTGTATAATTTACCAACACATTCGCGCAACCACACACACTAACGCACACGTTTATGATGGATGGAAGGTAGGAATTTCATGGCCAAGGGCTTTGAAAACGGTGGCACCCGTGATGGTTCTCTATTATTGATTGAAAACCACAATACTCCGTGTCCTACAGCCGTATTCGTACGCAGCAAGAGCGACGATCAACTGGCATCCAAGAGTGTGGAACAAAATTCGACAAAATTCACCCCCCCATGCTACATAACCCATCCACCCACACACACACACTCGTGTTTGTTGATGCGTAGCAAAATGGTTACCTTATGAAGAAGCACACGCAACAAGTGGTTTTCAGTATTCGGTATCGAATGCTACGCAACACCGCTAAGATATGACTGTTCTTCATTATAAAATGATTCTTTTAAAACGACATTTTAAACTCATTTCTTTTATGTTGATGGATAGTTAATGAAAAAATCTGCTACCGATAGTAATCAATTACACCAACCAGGAATGATGATTCGTTTATGGCATCTTGCATGTTGTGCTGTGGCTGGGAATTGGGGGGACCCAAGATTGGTTGGAGATCATAATAATAAATGGTTTAATGTGGCACTTACTCCTCTGTCCCACCATGCCACCACCCTTTACCACCATCCGACAATTCGGAAGCAACGTACTGTCTCACTGTGGACGATGGAAAGGAAAGCTCCCATATTGCTTAGAACGCTTGGAAAACATAAGCACACGCGGAAGGACGGGTAAGGAACCGACATAAAACGAAACATTCCCAAACTCATCAATAGCACCTGCCGCCGTCCTGGAAAAGCAGGAATAATGTTTGGATCGATCCCCCATCCGGTTTGCTGGGTGCATTCGCCACTCAATCATAGCATTTTCTCCCCCATTCCCGGTCCTGGCTGGATATAAATATATGGCACATAAAAGTGATGTAGGTCAAACAAGCAAGCTGATCCAATTACTTTAATGAGCCATAAAAACTGCCCTGTTTCACCACTTTTGTCCTACCGCTTTTTGGTAGCGTTTGGACAAGAGAGTGTGGACCCTTAAACGGGACGCTAATATACGAATCGAATGCCCTACCGTCCGACCGGGGAAGTCCCGGGATGTTGTCATAAAATACAGCTGGACGTACAGCCACAGTCTGGAAGACATGTCGGCATGAGGTCAGATGCTAATTTGAACATAAGACGGAACCAACACCCACACACACACACAGAGTGGAATATGCTCCAACCACCAAAAACAGGGAAAGATTTTGTAGGAAGGAAGGCTATTGCTATTTAGAATCTTTACTAGTTGCTGGCCTTTCTCCAAACTCCAAATCAGCTTGTCATTAGCGATTGAACATGGGAAAACAAAAATGGGAATTCGGGATGGGATATTTTTCCTGCTTCATGCTATTCCTTATTTGTTTGGTCCCTGTTTGGTTTATAATAGTGCCAGAAAATAGAAAATAATTATCCCCATCACGAAGTTGTGCTCGGTGAAATTCTCTCAACGTTCTGTAGGAAACTTAATATTAAATCCCATAAAAGGAGTATGAAAATAAATCGGGNCCAAACTCCAAATCAGCTTGTCATTAGCGATTGAACATGGGAAAACAAAAATGGGAATTCGGGATGGGATATTTTTCCTGCTTCATGCTATTCCTTATTTGTTTGGTCCCTGTTTGGTTTATAATAGTGCCAGAAAATAGAAAATAATTATCCCCATCACGAAGTTGTGCTCGGTGAAATTCTCTCAACGTTCTGTAGGAAACTTAATATTAAATCCCATAAAAGGAGTATGAAAATAAATCGGGTAAGCAAGAGAAAAAGAGAGAGAGAACAAAAGAGAGAAAGAAATAAAAGAGGAATAAAACTCCCAGTCCATTGTTTTTTTGTTCGGTTCCCCCGTTGCGGCATTTTCTGGAAGTATGGAATTCTTGAAGGACGTGTCCTTATTTTATTTATGGCACTAATTCATCGTATCGTTCAGCTGATTTGAGCTATTCGCTTTCCCAGCCCAGCACGAAGACGGCTACAACAAAAATGCTCGTTCCCACGCACCCTTTTACACACACACACACATAGACACGCAAGCACACGATGAAACGAAATATCGGATTTAATCCTTCTGGCCAGTCAACCGTCCGTCCCATGGACACTGGACCGTAATGGGTGGTTTATTTATAGTAGCTAGGTTGCCTACTTTTGTTTGCTTTCTTCTTGCGCTTCTTCTTCTTCTTCTTCTTCACCCTGAACCTGGGCAAGAAATTAGCCGATTACTTACATCGATATCCACACACACACACAAACACATAGACATGCACGCGTCCGTAAATTCAAACCCATTAAATAATCCGATAGAATGTGGGGAAAAAAGAGAAAAAGAAAAAAGCTTCACCTCCATACTCCAGGGATAACGGACGAACCCGATACAGTAATGGGGGATTGATTACTTTGAGTCAATTTTTGTTCGATCATGCTATTTGTGGATGTACATACCATACATACATGTGGTTTGGGGACTTTTTCTTCGCTATCCTTCAACCGTACGCTGCCGGTGTGGCCGGTGTACCATGAATTCATGTATACCGTGTGTTAGTAATTGATACGGACGACGGAAACGAACAGACGGACCAGAGGTTTGTTTGTTTACTTCCCCATACAAGTTTTTTTTTTATCTGCAATTAAAGGAGTTTTTCGTGTGTTGAGATTTAAAGTCGGTAGAATTGTTGAAGTTTCTTGGTTTAAAATATTGAAGACAACATTTTAACAACATTTATCATAGATTTATGAAATGAACTCTAAAATCACAAGACCACTATGTTGTAGTGTACGATAGGCTTAAGCAACAACAGTGTAAAATAGGCTTAAGCAACAACAGATCTAGATCAAGATTATTGATCTAGATCAAATTGCGTACATGCTGATTGTATCTCTTAACTATCCACCACAATGTCTTGCGGTGCAAAAGGACTGACACAGATAAATAGGACAGTAATGTAGCATTTGTGTTTGTAATTTTCGCCTGTTTTCCGCAGCTTTCTGAGCTTTCGCATTGAAATGCACACTAATTGAAAGCGATTTTCATTTGTGGATTACATCCACCCCCGTGCTGTGTGCCATTAGTGTATTTACCATCCCCAAATTGCACCCTTAGCAAAACCGTCTTTTGATCCGAACGTTGCGCCACGAGTGGTGCACTTAAAACATTTCCCTGCTCAATAATTATCAGCTGGTGATGTTGGTGCACAAGGAGCTTGCATCAACGATCTAAATTGAATTTTCCTTTTACATCTTGTCGGGTCGGGTCTGGCAGCAAGAAAACATTTACGTTTTCCCACTGAAACACTGATACACTGCCGCAAAAGCTTTCGGGGGATGTGGAATCTGGGATCTGCCGTTGCCACCACCGCTCCAGGGGGAATCGTTGCATATCCTTGAAACGGAGAAATGGTTCCATCCTTGAACTTGTGTTGCGGTCCACATTGGCCGACAGCCAACGTGTCCAAGCAACGAACGATCCTGTCTGTGCAGACACACACACACTTCCCGGGAACTTCGGGTGGGCAACTCGGCAACTGCTGCACTACAGTGATCGGTGGGAAAGGAAAAATATATTTTTCCTGCTGCACTTTTCTACCACAAAGTGAAGACGGTCCCCGTAAATGGTAACACACACGAACGAGAAATGCAAATATGCTAATATATTTTGGTTGGAACATTTGTGAACAGTCTTTCCAATGGAAATCGTCGCAATGGTTTATGCATGTTGATGCAAATGCTTTGAGATGGGTGAAAATTTATCATAAATCAATACCACTTATTGTAAAGCAAATCAGTGGGCACAAATGGTAAGTACTACCAGATCAGTAGTTTGTGTAATTAAAATTCCTGCTTTGATATAGAAAAATAAATTGTTTTTTTCAGTTCTTGGCAGTGCATTAGTTGATGAATATTAATTTAGAAAAATGAATGTTTCGCAGAATGTCTGGTAGTCGACATGATTAATCAAAGGATTTAAACACGATGCACCAAAAAGCTTTCACTAATCCCAAGTGTGCTAGTGCGAATGTGCACTACGATTCACTAATGACATTCCCATTCCTTTTAATCTCGCTCCGCCAGCTAAGGGTAAAGCCATCCCTTTGTTAGCTTTATCTATTATCGTTAATGAGAAAACTTGTCCACATCGGTACGTGCCCGTATTGGTCGGCTAGCCGGTCAACATAAATCGAGTAAAATACTAAATACGATGCCGATGTGCCGTCACTCGCATCCACGTATCCGCGTATCCTTCTGGCCTGTCACTTATCCACGGTCCCGATCGGATCGGCATCTCGTTCAAGCATTTCACCATAAAATACTTTACAGACTATTTCTGCAGCGACGGTCCCACACCACCGCAACCGTTGTTGTGATGTCTTTATGTGTGTGTGTGTGTGTGTGTGTGTGTCTATTGGTTTTCCTTCAAATGGCACACATTTTGTGGTAGATGCATCCCCCCAGCACCGAGAGGACACAAAACAAAGCAAAACAAAAAAAAAAGAATAAATGGTGTCAGCAGACAGGAGGATGATCCTGTGACGCAAGATCCCAGAAAACCCTGTTAGCCGGTGTCCGCTTGACCTGCTGTTCATACCGCGGAAAAGCGATGACATTTCGTGCCCTCCGTCAATCTTTCTCCATTCCTGGAACTGATCCGCTTTACACCTCTTCCCTTCACTCACCGAACGTCCTCCTAATGGTGGTCATTCGCCAGGCATTTTCTGGCGACTCCAGTACGGCAAAAAAAATGGACAAAATGGACAAAAAAAAACTCTCCCAATAGAGTTTTCCATCATTCATCGATCCGTATCATCCGTGCCAACGTCATCGAACGCTGAAGCTCCAACCGTACCGTGGCATGGTGCCAAACGCAAACGGGAGCTTGCACCGATGTGCCTCCCCACTTTTAAACCCACTCCAGCTGCCGAGATGTCGCGCTCGTGACGATGCTCTACGGTCACGCAAGCGTTAGAGGATCACGCAGAAATGTCCAACATTCTTGACAAAGTTCGCTCTAATTTCCGGCCCCAGCCCTCGTGCCAATCGACCATCCTGCCGTCCTGGTGTCTACATTCACTCAACGGCAATGGTGCAACAGCAACGGTCGTTCGTATCATGTTTATTATATTGATTGATACTGTTTTTCTTCATTTTTATGCTCGCACCATACCTAGACCCTTCGCGATGGTCAGTCGATGATGTACACGGCCTGACGTCTGGTTGGACACCTGGCCATCTCGTGGGATTATCAGCGGGTTGAAATAGATGCCGTTGGACATTCATCACACAGCACAAAAAGAAAAGGACATCCAAGATGAGTCAACAATTCGTGATAAAATTGGGATAAAAAAGAGCTCACCGGTCGCATCGTGTCGCTTCTTTTTGGCTGCTTTTGCCGGCCGCTATTTTTCTCACGTCATGTAGACACACATACACACACACGAGCACGCATTCTGATGAACGATTTACGAACGAGCCGGTAATAGTTTGGCAGGTTGATAAATGACCGATCGGGGTTACTTTCTTTCGAGGGACTAGGATAATACTGACACGATCCGGCACGAAAAACGGCTCTCCTGCTTTCCTTAAAAACAACAAGCCCCATTACACACCTTCAGCTTGGGTGTACCTTGTGAACATGACCACCAGGAATGTCCTTTTCATGTTTACCTATTTATTTTTTTATACCGAGATTGTTTTAATGTCAGCGAATCGATTATCATCTCTATCTGTTTGTTTAGTTCCAATAAAAAAAAAACGAAATCTTACTCATGTATCACTTGCTGCTTAACATGGGAAGAAACATCCTTTCTTGATTATCGTATCATTAATCATTCATTTAAGTAATCGAGCTGAGCGGTATATTTCAAAATAGTTTATTCCATTGCACAATTCCATGCACAATTAATACTGTAATAGAATCTGTAGCACACCATTCCAGCACAGACGGATTAATTCATCGGAATTATTACATCCGCTGTTGGCAAATATTCCCTTATTCAAATGTCAATTCGGCAGTTTAAACACATTCCCAATCGAGTACCGCACGAACGAGATCCGGATGGTAAGAACCGAAACTGATCAAATTACAGCATAAATTACTTCCGCTCGTTGACAATTAGTGAAATGTGCGCTTGAAGTGAACGTCCTCGGCAGAATCGTTCCCGCTTCAGCAGCAGCATCATATCCCGACAGGACTTTAATGCGCCTGTTGACGAAAAGGGCGAATGAAAATTTGCAACCGAGCGAAAGAGCGAGCGGACGTTTTGACGATTGGTCCGATTTGGCCCATTGCCAGCAGTGTGACGGTTTGGGTTTTATTTATGAAAAACTTCTCGAATGAGTTTCGCACATTTTCATTAAAATATAAACAACCAGCTACGGAAGGGAATGGAAAGGCACAGCTGCACAAAAAGTTTGACCGAAGCTTCGCTTTCCCTACGGAAAAGATAAAATGAGCGTAGAAGCAGCAACAAAAATACGCCAAGAGTCGATGGCCAGACACGGTGCAACTTGGACCGCATTTGACCTTCATACGATGGTCGATGGGTCAGCTCACGGGACCGGACATTATTGTCGCCTTATGAGTTTACGAAAGTTTCTGCTCGGTTGCCTCTTAGCCTTCCCTGCACGTCCCGGTGAGGGGTCCGGGTCCGGTATGGGCGTGTGCAATTATTTCTAACGACTCCCAAGATTAATTTTCACCCCATAGACCATCCCGTTAACGAGCAGTTGACACTTTGACTAGTTGACGATGAGTTCCATTCTCGCTTTAAAATGTATTAAACTTTGTCACAAGCCTGCACAAAATGTATACAAGCCTTCACTTTTTCGTCCTATTTCTTACTGACCAGAACTTAATAAATCCTACCAGGTTATTGGTTGATTGAATTTCTAATTTAACCACCCAAAGCATGATCGTTGGACATGAATTTGATTATGTTTATTGTTTATGTTTATGCCTGAGTTCAAATCCAGGCAAAGTGATCTCACATTTCACCCAATCAAGCAAAGTGAAGGTGGATACAATCAGCCTTTGGTCATCAGGAGATAACTAAGCGAGGCCTCTGAGGTCTTAATCGCGATGATGATATCTGTTTAACTCCGAATGGCAACAACAGATGAAGAAGTTGTGGACAATACGGCCTCCACCATAAGAATTAACAGTGTAAGCGAAATACTATGTGAATTTTTGGATTAAACTCAATAACCATTGGGAAGTTAAAAGTACGATAAATCTTTCGGGAGATTATTCGTGTCCAAGTAAAGATTAATAATGGAACACAATAAGAACCAGATGGATAGAATGTTTTATTAAAAAGGAAACTAAAATAAAATCCCATTTTAATATCCCACACGGGGAAGCAAAAAGGTTGAGTTCAAAGTAATAAAAATCATACATCAGTGCAGAGTTGAAAAAAAAAAACACATCCAAGTCTTTCATCCAATACGTCAAGTTAATGTCGAATGCGTTGCCTACCGTTTCTTGCCATATTCTTGTTGTTTCGTTTGGTTATCTCGTAACAGTTTTGCGTCCTTCTGGACGATCGTAAAGAGTAGTGTTGAAATCCCAGCACCGGAGCGGCATGTCTGCATCATTAAAAGCAGTTTGCCAGCTCGTTTGACCCGATGAAGCACTAGCGAAAAGCCAAACTTACATATAAAACCCGACCGTCCCGGATGAAAGGAAAAGCCTCGCCAGCTGTAAATGTTCGATATTTCACAACCCAGAACCCCAGTTATATAGTTGTTGCGGGCATGTTTTTGAGTCCCGTCGAAGTGCAACTGGGAAAGGCGATGCGACTTTCTTCGCTTCGTGGACCCTAACGCCTGCGAACCTTTTCGGCTGCTGCTGCTGCTGTACGGCTGTATGCAATTTTGTTTTAATGCCTTTTTCTTCCTTTCTTAATGTGTGTTTTTTTTCTGTTGTACTTGGATAAACTAAGAGGAAAATCAATTTTTCATTTTATCATCTTTGTGTTCTATAGTTTCGTTTCACTGTTTCCATGTCCTCCAACGTAATGGCTGTTTTTTTCTTCGTGCTTCACGACAATTCCGTTTATCTACACGCTGCCAGTAGCAATGATCTAGTTCAGCCGTTTTTTTTAGCCTTTCATAAGGTTTTTGCCCTCCACACAAACACACATACCAGGGAGAATGGATGATTCATCTGTTTTCTCACGATCATCCGCAGCCCCGGATATGCTGGTTCGTCGGCCATGTTCCGTCTAACAGCCGAGTCAAGTTTTATGTTCCACACAAACGGTTCTCATAGTAATCAATATTAATGCCACCGTATGTTTTATACATCATCGTGTTTCTACCCACAGCGCTGGGTAAGAAGCAATGGCGTAAAGCCTACGATCACGGAGCGTGGAAATGTGGCCCGCATGGGAAAGCTGCAACTGTGTGCGACGGATTGATCTGCTCGTCCTCTCGGTCATCTCCCTTACATTTTTAACCAAAAAAAAAAGCCCCACCCGGTATGGTTGCAAAAAAAGGCACAATCAAGTGCACGGAAAAAGCAAGAAAGTGATACTTATAAATCGTTTCCATCCTTTACGAGCGCGTGCCTTAGTGGCGGATGGATGGATTTGCTATCCGTGTCCGGTCTCTGCATAGTTTTGCATGCTCAAGCACGCCTCTCCAAAGTTGCGGGGAATTTCCCATTTTGTGTTGCAACAGAGCCGTTTTAATTCTGCCATCGTTGTCGACGGACAGAACCAACATCTTGTGTTGCAACACCGTTTACTGGACAGAAGAAGAGCAACAAAAAAAAACGAGTGCGAAAAACCACGGGCACACGGAGTTGTCGTGTATTTCAATTACTGAAATTAGTACTATCGATGTTAACGAAGATAATGATGATAATGATGCGAAAGAGAGAGAGAGAGAGAGAGAGAGAGAGAGAGAGAGAGAAAAAAAGAAGCTTTGAGGATAAAAATGGACGATGATATGCAATTTTCATCCGTCTCCCGGGGTCGGAATCTTCGGATTATCGTGCAACACCGGACGCAAATTGTGCCAGAGCTGCCAAAGAAAATGGCAAAAGCAAAGACAAACAGCCAACGGTCGATGTCGGATGCGTCGCAGAGCACAAGTAGTGCAACATAATGCGTTGCGTAAATGATGCACTCACGTTTCCAAGTGCAGAGTGAAACACTTTCGAGTGATAATATGGGGAGGACGAACCCTTGCCTAATGCTTACTTCACAGGCGTTACTTCCTTCCCGGCGGGTGAAGGTGTTTGTTATCTGATTCCAATTATCTTTCATTCGCAACGTCTTCAATTCTTCAACAATTTTTCTGTCTGAGTTCATCATTTTTTCCCCCATTTAGATCATTTCAAATGAACAACATGCGCAGGAATAATTAAAACAATTTAAAATTAGTGTTATGTATTAAAACATATTAAATTCTCATATTTTTACTGCAATCATTTCAAATGGTCCGGCATATGCCGAGTAGTTCAACATCTTTAAGATTCTTTAAGATTTCGCATAGAAAAATGTTAATATTTATTACCTGGTTTAATAAAAAAATCCACGCTCTGCCATGCGCGGAACACAGCGCTGGTACAGTGAAATAATTACATTCTCCCCTTGCTAATCAAAACATCAAATACGGAGATCCTATTCATACTGAAGGTCCCTTATTTTTTTTTTAACGGCGTACCTTTAATCCTTCCAATCCGCTTTTAAGCACTTCCAATGCGCGGTAAAAGCTCGAAAAAAAAGGAAACCAGCCATGCAATAACAACTACCGAACAAAACAACAACAAAAAAAACAGATGCGGTGAATAAAATTCCCCAACCAATGTGAAACAGCGTGGCGTTCGATGGAAGATGAAAATTACTACCAAACAAATGCGCCAGCGTGACGCGTTTCACAGCTTTCCACGTGGTGTTATTAAACGTTAAAGCTCGCGGTTCATGATGGAAAAATCCCTCTAGGTACACATTCCACGAGGATAGCTGCTTCGTTCGCGCGATCTCTTCTCTTCAAAGCACACTTTATGCTACTGGGCGTATGACGTACGATGTGTGTGCACGTTGTGTATTTTTCGCTAAGGATTTAGAGGACGAACGAATTTTGAACTTTAATTTATGCGTAAAATCCATCCTCATCCAGACTGGTGCACGGTACCGTAACCTGCTCGATACCATAAGTACCGGGAGCTTTTATTCTTTTGGGCGTTGCGAGTAAAGGTGTTTGGTTGGCGTTATGTTGTATCCGGCCAAGGTGTCTAGCTGCTTTTGCTTTGCTTAAGTATGAAATTTAAAATCGATCCTTGCGACCAAACACAGCTATGTTCTGATAAGATCCCTTTGTTCGAGAGAGCCAGGACTTTCGAGTACTGACAAAACTCTGTAATGGCTAACGGAAGCAAATTGTTCTTGAATTTTTATAGCTTTACCTTATAGAAGTTAACTGTTGTGAAATTTTAATTTAAAATTCAGTGACGTTTTCCTTTTTTTTCATTAGCTGCTTTAAAAACAGGAATGAAACTTTTAATCCTTGACATCATCCTTTTATGAAAGGGGGAAAAATAACATGCACACATTTCACTCGCCTAACTGAAAAATGGAAGTCATTCATCATGCCCGCCAAACCTTAGTAATGCACTCTGCATCATATGCAACTCGTCACAACTTAATAACATAATCTGTCGTTCTTAATGGGGGGAGAGAAAAAAACCTCGCCAACACATCCATCCATTCGCATATGTCAATTTTCGATCGTAGTTCTGTTTTTTTCTATGCATACATGCACCAAAGATCGACTGGTGCAACGTTAAGCAAAGAGACAAAAAAAAACTAACCATATATCACCGAGCCAACGCACCGTTGTCCCCAATGCTCCAAACACAACCAGGGCGCCGTAACGCTGTTGTGGCAGCAATTCTGCCATAGAGCCTCCTCACCAGCTGTAGGAAAAGCCGTGTCGACTTCTACTCGCTTGGCTGTTTTCATGGCAACACATCACCTAGCAACCGGAAAAGGGTGCTCTGAGTACCGTATCCTGTTTTTGCGACCTAGCACTACCACTACCACTGGTACAATGTGCGATGGGATTTATTCATATTTGAGAGAGCTTTTGCTCTGGAGGTTGCATTGTTTCAAAAGCTTCCCACACGTTACGCAGCGGTTTCCGTTGCACGACATGTCTGCGATGGTGAAATCGTGAATATTTCGCTAAATAATTGACTGAATGATATGGAAATAAGTTGCACAATGGCACCAGATCGCTTGAACGTTCCCACAAGCTACAAATATGTTCATTTATTTATGTATTCTTAATTCTAGTACCGTCCATAAAAGTTCAATTTAACGCCTTTAATCGCGATTTCACTTCTTGTCTGGGGGAAAAAAATTACAAATTTAACACAACCCATGCCTGTATGTGAATAGCGTTAATCATATCAAATATTGTATTGTTGTCCCAACGCAACTCCAGCTCAACCATGCTGTTGTTTTGCCCGGGAGTTCATAAAACACACATGCCAAACGTCTCAATAGGCAACGCTGATGTTGATGCGCATATTCTACAGCACAAAAGCAGCAGAAAGCACACGCTTCCCAGCGACCCATCGGATTGGACTCATTAAAACCTCTTGGCAATGCGGCCATAATTTCAAGATGTCCGCATTCACCGTTCCTGCACCATTCCGACCCCGCATCGGGGCATGAAACAACAATTAAAGCCTACACTTGTGTGCACGGCAAAGTTGGTCGGCCAACGCGGGCACAAACAAAACATCCGGAACCAAGTATTTATGTACAATTTACTGGAGAGGATTTGCTCTCGGGTGAGGGCGACTTACAGCTGCACTTTACAGCACAATTTCGTGTTGTTTTATTTTTTTTATTTTTTTTTTTGTTTGCTATATTTCTTACATCGTTCTGCCCGGGCAGCATCATTTCATCCGGTCGAGCTGCTACTGGACCGGTTTGTTGCAACTGTGGGGAGTTTGCGGGTTTTTTTGTTGCCTTTGTTCATTTGGTGTACCATTTGTTTGGTCTTTGTTTCGCTCCCTTTATACACAGTGCGATTCGAAACAAAACTCCTCTCGTCAACATTCTTTTCTGTTTCTTTTGCGGCGAATGCTTTATTTTCTCTGTTTGTTACACGGAACAAATCCATTTAAGACATGTTTCATGGTTCTTGCTTATTTGCCCGCCTGTTTGGTTATTAGCTTTACTAATTTAATAACACTTTACGCCAGTTTTATTCTAAACTTCCTGCCGTGGGAATGTGTGTGTGTGAACGTGATTACTTTGAAAATTAAAAAAAGGGAGAGAAAATAGGCTTTTATTTACATGCTTGAACATTATATTAAACACACAGAAACGTTACAGGACAACCGTGTTGTCTTAACTCGGAAAAGTACTAACATTTACCAAGCCATGAGAGCGAATAGATGAGATTATTATTCAAACTCATTCACCTGCATTATTATTCAGATGCATGTTTGCCGTTGTCCGGCCATCTTTTTGTGTTTGTGCTTATGCTTTTCTGGTCTAATTTGCAGAACTTTCACAAATCATCGCTCGGTTCAGCTTGTAGAGAGGTTGCGAACGGCATTTGATGGGAAACCGATACGAACCGAGCTCGAAAAAATGTTCCCAACATGCTAGAACTTCATGTTTCAAGTGTGCTTGTTTAAGTGAAAACTAAAACTGCTACCAAAAAAACCAAAAGGTGCATTCGTACGGTGCCGATTAAACTGCACAGCTGAAATCGAGTACACGACTGCGAACAAGTGCTTTCGCTTGTTTGAAGCGTACAGTTGTGAACAATAATAAAGCCAACTTTTGGAATATGCAGATTTTCGTTTCGGAAGCTTTAGGTCCAAGGTTCATTTGCATGTTGAATAGTCGTGCCCTGTTACAACGACTAGACGACGTGCTAGAATAAATTTTCTGTTGAACTTTCGTACCATTGTGCAAGCTATTTAAATTCGACAAAGCAGCATAAATGTGCAAACCTGCCTGCATATGCCTGAACAAATATTACTTTTCATATTTTCGTCATATTATATCCATTATCATTAAATACACGTACCTTAAATACACAATCTTGTCATACATTTTGCCTACCTTTAGGCGATTCATAACTTCTTACACCAATTCTCAAAATAAAATTATTATTATTTTTGTGGAATAACGATTTATTTACTACACTTAGATGCATTTGCTTTGTTCACTCTGTAATCATGTAGCGTGCATGTAGTTTAACTTTAATTCGTATTGTCTTTAAGAATCTCTTTTAAGAACCAAAGCTTGTAAATCGTATCGGCCCACTAGTGTCACTCCCAGAAGAATATGTACGAAGAAATCAATCACGGTGTCACCGAAAACATTAACAGCGATGTTTCCTGCCTCATCCGTTTGCCATCCTTCTCTTTTCCGTGCATTCTATGTGTGCTCATACACATAAGAAGTTGTAAGTTCAAAAGCCCCATAACGGATTGATTGATTGTCTTGTGGGATAGGCTTGAAATGGGGAAAAACCGTACAGTATGTTTTTTTTAACGCTGAAAATCTACCATCATGCAGTGAAAAAGCTGTGACAGCATGCTTCTTCTATGCCAACAGCAGGAAATGCAACCCTCACAACACACGGGGACAGTTGACAGGGTTCTGGGTCGTTTTAAAATTAACATAAGAATGACATCGAATCGACACTTCCGGGTCAGTGAACTCCCATTAGAGCTGTTTGAGCCGTGTGCAAAGTATGGACATTACTGTGTACATGTGTAAAGAAAAGGCCTAACCTGCAAAAACAACAGGAAACAGTACATACGCTAAATATGACACAACGAAACTGCACCTAGACGCTGTGCACCGGCAAACACTCAATGTCTTCTGTTGGAAATACAGTTTTATTCTCGATGCTCATTATTTTCCACTTCAGCTTAACGGCTTCGGTGCTTGGACGAAGGCTTTTTTGATCAACCTCACTGTGTTAGTTGCGCTTAAAGGATTTACAGCTCGTGCACGTTGGGTTTCTGCATCCGGTTAGCGTCGACGGTGTTTGCTGCTGTACGACTGGCATTGTGCAGTTTGCGTCTTTGGTCATAATAAAAATACCCAGTAACGATGTCGTTCCCATGCAAAAGCACGAGTTGTTCGAAACACACACAGACCATAGAACCATGAAAAAGGGGAAAAGAATAAATCACCGTGTCATACCCATCGATTGGTGAAGGAACGCGGGAAGGGCACAGGACCCAGGTCCTGTGGAATCTCGGTGGAAAATGTTTAACTTTGCTTACCGAAGAAATACTGCGCTTCCGTCGACGTTCCTTCCGGGTGAAGCGAGGACTGCATGTGCACCGGGTACGAGCTGGTGGGCGCTTCCTGATACGATTGCAATGGCTGTGCCTGTTGTCGGTGTGGCCGCTGTTTGTACGGTTGATGCGCACCGGAAAACCCACCAGGTGCTGCACCGGCAGCCACAAAGTCGGCTACGGTTGGCTGATAGTCT
>STHB01000005.1:0-18032 GCA_018908115.1 Anopheles rivulorum
GGCTAGCTGGAGAGCACGGTAGAAAAGGTCCCAGACGGCGGTTCGTTGTTGTGCTTCCTCACAATATTCATATTGCAGTGCTGCTGCTAAGCCGTTAAGTGTGTGTATGTGTATGCCGAATTGAAGTGTATGTTTGCGTGCATACGTGTTTGTGTTTTTTTGTGTGTATGCGGAATTTTCCACCATTAGCGTCGTGCATTTTTTCCAGCCAAACGCACCGTGATCTCGCCAAAGGATCCCGTTTCAAGTGGTCCTGTGCTAAGTGTAATTTGTGACCGGAAGATATATTGTTTCTGCAGAAGATCTACCGTACCGTGCGTGCATAGCCACGATCTTTCGAAGCGAAAAAGAGCGAAGGAGAGGTAGCTTCACCTTCTACAAGAGCAAATACATCAGGCGAAACGAAACAGAACGACGAGGCACTGATCGAAACACAGACCCGGTTAATGGTAAGTTGGAAAAACGTTACAACATTGAATGTTAGCCCGTTTCCCCGTTTTGCGCGCGTTGACATCAATCGCTAGTGTTAGCGACTGCGAAACGATCGAAGATGAAGTGCTGCACCCCAGTTTTCTATCCGGGTTGTTCGCGAAGACGGCTTGGGGTATGAGGGAGATAGTCGCTTGCAGGGGGCGAACTGCCGCAGCACGCCGAGCCGTGTGCGAAAGCGAGAGGCAACACACGCGGCATGCGATGGTTGCGGCAATAGCTGCCAAAGTTCTTGTGCAGAAGAGATAAACAGCTGAAAAGTGATCGAGAATGGTATTTTGACAGGAAGGAGTGTAGGGTCAGCCTGTGGGTGGTGGGCGCGCAGGACGCACAAGGCACCGGCAGAATTAGAGTAAACATGCAAAAGGGCCGGGAATGGGAAGAAGGAAGCCCCATCAGGTGTGTATGTATGTCTGGCTGGCTGGCTGGATGGCCGGTTGTGTGGGGAGATTTTTCCCCTGCCAAATCGGTTTTAGGAAAGAAGATGTGAAAGGTCATGGTGTGTTGTAAGAGAGTAAGGAAGAGAAGCGTTGCGGGTTGTGGAGGACTGCGAGGGCAGCATTAATGTCGCCGTTGCCGTCTCCACCGCGCCCGTGTCTCGCGTAATTTGTTCACTGTCTCATGATGAGCAGCTGTGAGCGTGTGTGAGTGTGGAGCGCTGTGGACGACAGCAGCGTTGAAAGCGGCTGAAACGTCGTTCATTGGAGCTGCTGCTGCTGGTGCGCGGTGAAACTAAACTGAAACCCCCGAGAGATGATGGTAGTGTGCGTACGTGAGCGAGTGAAATCGTGCCATATCAGTACGTCTCGCTCTCGCAAACGTCTCATGGGAACAGGTCTTCTTTGTTGCTTGGATGTGTCTCCCGTTTGTACGGTTGCTATGAAAGAGTGTGCTACCGCGCGCGGGTGCACGATAGAAGCAGAATTGGGACATGAGCACTTGTGTAAGCGAAACAGAAACATATAGCCACGTGGGTTAGAAAAAGACAGAGTACATCCATGATTTCTCTTATTCACTAGAGCAGTTAACCCTTGAGGTTCACGTGGAGTATAGTGTAAAAAATATTTATTTTTTCTTAAATTATGTAATTATATAATTTAATGTATCGCACATTTAGAATAAAATATGTAATTAAGTAATATGTAGGAAGTGTGGTTGTGATTATTTTTCAACTTGACCAATTAGGTATTTTTTTCTAAACGAAAAATGTTTTCGGACAATTGTGATTGAAATTCACATTATTTCGTTTCGAATTGCAATGGAAATCGTGTAAATAATCATTTGATTTTTGGTGGCAATTCATTGTTTATGTTGATATGTTATGTAGTTATGTTGATAGAATCGCAATTTTCCGCAATTGAAAGTGCATTGCATTTGATGGGCATAATGTGTATAGATGTAAGCATGAATAACGCGTAAAAATATATGAATATAGCAAATTATATGTTGAACAAATTACAGCCTCTTACAATCCTTCGTGCCTTTGAGGGTTTTTTCCATCGCCACTCTGTAAAGGCAATCGTTGCGCATGGTTGCGTGCGTAGCGTACAGTGCTTTGATGGTGTGCCGTGCTAGCACAGTCGGTCGATGTTCGCCAATATGGTGGCATAGGGGCGGCAATAGCAACAGCGGCGTAGCATAAGCAAGCAGGGTACGAGACAGAGCGCCAATCATTGCGCCAGCTTACGTACGTAGAAGCGAGACGGCAAAGAATATTTTGTGTTGTGTGTTGTGCTGGCTCCGCGCAAAACAGGGCAAGAAGAGTAGTCGGCCTTCGTTTTATTCAATTCGTTTGTACGGTTGCTGTTTTCGAGATCTGATCGCGCTCACGTTCGCCTGTGGAATGACAGCGCAAAGCGGATCGAAATAACATCGAGCAAGCAGCACAGCAGACTGTAGAAGGGTCGAAATGACAGCGGAAAAAAAATGTATTTTTTCTATGCCTGCTTTGCGCTGCTGCTGCGCTACGATGAAGTATTGGTGTGTGCGTGTTTTATTCATGGGCAATGATCGATCGTTTTTCTCTTGGCCCTGTTGTGTGTGCCCCGCTGTTTATGTCGATTATACGTTGTTTTCTCTCTATACTTTGTAGAGTTTTACACAATTTTTGTTATTAATAAAACAGTTAATCTCTGGCTGTCACTTTTCCCTTCTACATTATGCATCATTTGAAGACGAACAAATCGTGCGGTATTGTTCCCTTTAGTATTTTGTTTTCTAAGTACATTTCGAAGCAAAACAATGTTTTATATTTACGTTTTTGGTTTCATTTTTGAATATTCTCCATAAAGCTTAATTTCTTCATTTCCTACATTATTATGCTGATAGTTTCGTAACTTTAATTTATTCTATTTATTGTGAAGAATTATTATTTATGGCAAAATTTTACAACCTCCAATAAAAACCACATGCAAAAGCATTTCTTGCGCTTATAACACAGCTACCAGTCCGATGGTAGCATGAACAGTCGGTTTATTTTATTGTGCTGTAAAAATAATCAAAAGTAATAAATGCATCTCGGATGCTATGTATAATGAACTAGCCGGCATTAAAACATCGCCCGAAGATGGCAATCATCAACAAACCAACTCTCCCACCTTCGACAAGCTGATGCTGATGTTGTTGATGGTCAAATAATGTTAACGAGGGTAACAAAGAAGGGGAATGCTGATGGCGATTTGTTATGTGTGCGCCTTCGTCAAGCATCTGCTCCGTGCAGCACCGTGTCCGGTGTAATAATAACAGTAATGAGAGAAATATGCTAGAGCACCCCGTATGTGTGTGTGTGGTGTCCGGATAGGGATGACCGGCCGCAAGCATACCATAAACAAAGTATAGGTAATACTTGTATGCAAGAATAGTAGCATGCGTTGGTATGGGTGGTTCGTTGATCTATCTACCAAACTGTCACTGTGAGGGATGAAACCTTTTTGGTATTTGCTGGCCATTTCCTAGGTTTATGTTAAAAAACTGGCAAAAGTACATCCGCTTCCACTGCTGCTAGGTATCATCATAACGAACTGCTCTGCTGGACGGTTTTTTAGCCGCCTGCCGAACGAATGTTGAACAAAACGAAAAGCCGTGCTTGATGGCGCGTTTGGATACGAGGGTATAATATTTCAAGTTGGCTTGAAACCGACCGAGAACGTGAGCGGTCGTGTAGAGGTTACCTTGGATTTAGTCGTTCGTAACGCTTGCTGCGCCGTACGGTACGGGTATCGAAGGGACTTCGAATCGCCCGAAGCAGCAACTGTAAACGGATATCATCGTGGCTTGCGCTTTGTTATTCCCTCCACTTAATTCTGGCGATCGGGTGTGTGTTAGTTGGGCAGGAAAAAAAGGGACGCAAACCCTGCTTTGTTCTTGTACGGCCGGTTGCGGATAGCAGTAATGCGGCGGAGCTAACGGTGTGTGCGTGAGCTTCTGACATCGCGTACCGTAAAACCGTTCTGTCAGAGTGTGTGTTTTTCGTTGAGCGGCGGTGATAATGATGGCGGCCGATTTGCAAACCTATACAGCGGCAAACAGCAAACGCGGCGAAGAATGAGTAAATGAGAGAGAGAGAGAGAGAGACAAGCAATATTTTCGTATATCGGGTTGTGACGGCGGCGGCGGCTGGTTATGCTACCTTGTTCGAAAATGTCCCTTTTCGTTTGAAGCTCTTCGAGCAGGGTGACCAGCACAGTTTCCGCTCATAGGATGGTTCGGTGAATAAATTATTTCAACTTTTACGTTGAGGATTATTCCTATACACGTTATGAAAGGTTAATATTTTAAGACCAATAATATAATATAAAATTTCAAGACTTTTTTTTCGTTTGGAAAACTTTATATTTACAGTAACAATTGAAAAAGGAATTTAGTACCAACAAGTTTTTTAAATTTTTATTTTTCGAACGTATTTCACGCCGGTGTTTGCAATTGCTGTTTGGATTTATATACTATTCAAGCGATATGAAAATCATCAATGAAAACCCCAACTGCTAACAGTCTGGATTTGCATCGATATGAAAAATATTTTCCAAAGGTATTTGATGAAATGTTTGTTTAGCGGATGATATAAAAGAAGACGTCTACGGTGCGTCGCGAATCTGAACGAATCGATTGACAAAAAAAGCAATAGCCGATCTACAGACGATGATTATTTGTTCGGCTATGATCCTTGGATACAAGATTGAAGGTCCTTGCGTCAGTTGCGATGGTTCAGGAAATTTCGTCATTCATCATCGTTAGCATTCTCCACTGGTTTGATTCACTATCGGTCACTTATATCTTTTTTTTGCCAAAGTCTGAGTCGAGTCTTTTTTATCATCTTCTCGTTTTGCCTTCAAGCGATCCCGTTTATTAGCCAACGAATGATGGCAAGTGATATTTTACTTGTTTTGCCAGTATTTTCTCTTTTTGTATATTGAACAATGTGGATTCCTCGGGCAATTCCTTTTTTTTCGGGTTATTGTACTTAATGTTATGTTTTTTGTTCTAATGATTTACGTCTTTTTGAAACGACTTAACATATCAAATAAAATTTTATTATAGAACACCGGAAAAAGTGTACTGAAGTGATTATCTGAAGATATGTTTAATCTCTGCATACAACGAAACGTACACAAGTTCTGTTTATTGCTGCCGGTGATGACGTTAACTTCTCTTCAGAACATTCACACTGCAGAATTAAATTTTCCCAACAGTCTGGAGACAAACTGAACCGGGAGTCTAGTTCATCGACACATCCAACTTTTTTGAACGGTTTTCCTTGGGATTCGAAGGATGTAGCGTCGCCTTTGGGAGCTGACATGATTTATTTTGCTGCAACAAATCGAATTTCTGCACCTTATATGACGTTGTTGGGGTTCTTCCTTCCGAGGCGAAAGTGTATTGCGTTTCGTTCGTTCGTTCGGTCGTTCGTTTGTAACGCGATCCCAGTCTATTTTATGCTATACCAATCTCATTTCTTTATCACTTTTTATCTCTGCGCGCAATGTAAGATCACTTGAAGGAAGTGTCCCCAAAGATATGTCCTCGGTGTTGACCTTTCCTAACAGGCGGGGGTGCATGCTGGTAGCAAGGTTCTTCCACCATGTTGATTAAGTCAGCA
Source organism: Anopheles rivulorum (assembly GCA_018908115.1). Classification (NCBI taxonomy): domain Eukaryota; kingdom Metazoa; phylum Arthropoda; class Insecta; order Diptera; family Culicidae; genus Anopheles; species Anopheles rivulorum. Next base: position 5,585 of record STHB01000005.1, read on the forward strand.
GAATAGCGTCACCTTGTGTATGCAACCCAGGAGAAAACGAATGGCACACATCCTGTGGACATTGATTTGCTCTTCTGCTTTTGCCTGCCTGCCTTTAGTGTCGCCGGTTCTCTAGCCATGGCAAATAGAGATTACTCAACGAAGTCTTTTCTGTTAAGGGAAGTTTACACACACACATAGTCAGCCACACCAGTGAAATATAGCCTTTTATCTGAAGTTTCTTAATTGATTAGATTGAAGCGTATGATAGTGGTGCTGTCACTGTCTTCAGGGACATTGGGCGCTTTTCTTTCCGCCAGTTTAGCAGTGTGGGTTGGTTTTAATGAAAATTTTAAGTCGAGAATCAATTAGGATTAGTTTCTCATTTTCTCCCAACATGGGAATCTCCTCTATTTCAAGAGAAATCCTTTTACTATAGAGCTGCTATAGCACAGGATGAAAAATTAATGGGGCTTTAACACATTAATGTTTTGATGTTGAAGAGATACGTTGCAATGAAGGTGCAATATAAACACAAAACATAGTAAATGAAAGCTGTTTGCAACCTATTGGAAACAGAAAAGTTATCGTTGAAGCTTCCAGAATTGCTCGTGGAGGTTAATTGAAGGTTAAGTTTCTGGTTCATTCTATGGGTTATGTCTGGTGCATTCTCCTACCCTCATTAGTGTTTCGTTGGGTGGCTCTAGCATAACACTATTCGATCTGACAAAATCTTCGCGGCCCTCGTGTTTCTCAGTAATACTGAAAATGTTAATTAAGTTCCGAGACCTATTGACACAGCTCTTGATTTCCTCCACTTTAGAAGAGCGATCGATACGTCTGGAAATTTAGCTGATGAGTATTATGGGTGCTCTCCTGTTCGTAATTAGCTGGTTAAAAGTAGAACATACTTTTCTAGTTGTGGTGTAAGTTGTTATTCTTCCGTTCAGTGACGATAGGTTCAGAATATAACACTAATGTAAATGGTTTTTTTTGAATTTTCTTCTGTACTGAAAAAAGTATTAAACACTCTATTTTTTATTGTGTATTATATTTATTATTCTGTTTACTTTAACTGTCGTACGTGGGACTATAGTAGGCAAATGAATTGTTTTAGATAGCGACGCCATAACATAATAGAAAAAGATCTATACGTTGCTCCCACTTTATTGCTGTATGGCAGAATCGGTCCTCATTTATCTTCTTGTTTTATTTATGGTTTTCAAACAACTTCCAAAACATTCTCCTCCTGCGCGTAAAAAGCACACGTGCACAGAAATTGCTCAAGTTTCACAAGATTTGAAGCGAAAAAGAAACACAAATGGTGAATGGAAAATAGGAAAAACAGACATTCACAATCGATGGTGTTATTACACTCCAACACCTACCCCACCCCCTCCCCAGCATACTGGGGGTTCTGGGGTGGTTGGGTATCTTATGTGCCTCGTCTGATGTATGTGTATGTGTATGATTACATTTTGAGTTGATTTTATTTCTATAATAATTTCCCATTATTTCGTCGTGCGACGGAGAAATGCAACAGAATGGGTCTGCAAACGAAATTTGTTGTTGTGTTGCGGCAATTCACAAAGCCAAAAACCATATGGTATCCCTTCCCTTTGAATGGCCCTTCTGGAGCGGGCACCTGGAAAATAAGTGAAGGACGTTATGTGAAAACGACATGGTCTCTCGAATGTTTTGCAAGGTCAAGGTCATTCGACCTGGCGGACGCCAGAGAAATGTTCATAGCAAAATGATGCTGATTGCAATAATCGTAACCATTACTTATCATACACTTTTTTTTGCACTCTATACTCTACACTCACATTTTGGTGGTGGATACTTTCTTTGTGTGTGCGCGCGCGTCTGTTTCGATGAAGGTTTCGGATAAAAATGCAGAGAAACGTTTATTTAATAATTAATTAGTTTCCTTACACACAGTTGTCGCTCAATCGTTACGGTATTATGTTGCTTGTAAAGAATGTGACAGACGGGGGGCCAAATGCTAGTGGGCAGGAAATTGAAACGTCAACAACCATAAGGTTATGTTTCTTCCGGCCGGCCCATTTGGGCAGTGCTTCTTTCAGCTCGTCGCCCCCAACGGCAGCACCCAATGTTGCTGAGGTGTGGTAAATCTTAATGTTGTGTGTATAATTTTTCCGCAGCGCGCAACATCCTTATGTTTTACAACGACCGTAAGGCCCATTTTAAGAGAGATCATAATCTGTTTTCCTATTGCCGTCCTTCCGTCCTTTCCATATCGCTCGTTTAGGGGGTTTCCTGCACCCGGGGGGAGTTGTGTATTTGGTTCCCGTCTCGTTTATCTTGATTTTTAAGAGTGCCGCTTAAAGAGCAACATCATTATCATTCCCCCCGCGATCGGTCGGGCCGAGGAGACACAGAATGATGATGCAGTATCGCAAATCCCGACCCCCACTCACTGGGGTAAAGCAACGAAAGGAAATAAAAAATAAAACTATCTATATAGAACGAAACCATAATAAAGTATTATGATGTCTTGGTTTTNCACCCGGGGGGAGTTGTGTATTTGGTTCCCGTCTCGTTTATCTTGATTTTTAAGAGTGCCGCTTAAAGAGCAACATCATTATCATTCCCCCCGCGATCGGTCGGGCCGAGGAGACACAGAATGATGATGCAGTATCGCAAATCCCGACCCCCACTCACTGGGGTAAAGCAACGAAAGGAAATAAAAAATAAAACTATCTATATAGAACGAAACCATAATAAAGTATTATGATGTCTTGGTTTTTGTAATTTCATTTCGCGTGCTTTTCCCTCAACTTTGCTGGTGGTTTGCTTTCGTTTTTGCAACTAAACTTTTCATCCTTCATCCTTGTGCTTCTTCTGTGGTCAGCTGGTCTGGTAGATTTTGTGACCCGATTTAATTCTTTAACTGGTAAGTGGAGCGACTTAGGTTTGTACGTACACTTGTAAAACGAAAGGTTTTTTACGAATCATTTTGATTGTCGCTTTGTTTTAGGATCAGTTTTAGTTTTCGTTTCGCAACGCACTAGAGATATAACTAGAGATAATAACTCACTTGAAGGAATTAAATCGGAGTGAGTGTGTTGGAATAAAGAGTTAACTCTTTAAGTCACTCATGTCCCGCACTTCACTCACAGTGATTTAAATCATTCATGAGTGATTTAACTCATGAGTGAGTTGGTTTGTGAATTAATTCCTCGCGACGACCTTTAACTCACTCAGAGTGATTTAAATCATTCATGAGTGATTTAACTCATGAGTGAGTTGGTTTGTGATTTAATTCTTCGCGGTGACCATAAACTCACTCAATGTTTTAAATCATTTAAATAAGTTAAATAACTCATAGGTGTGTTGTATCAACATGTGCTAGAAAAGGTTTCGATACATCGGCTGAAGATTTTTCTTATGTTTTGAAGAGCAATTGTTTGTTCTTTGAAACATTTTAAAGGGTGCTATAAAGAAGTATGAGCACAATCAGAGTGAATTGAATTATTGGAACTGTATAATTTGTCTCCCAATGTCATTCAACATTACAGTGCACTGTTCCCGGTTGTTCTTGTTTCGTCGCACAGCGCACTGCGTGAACTTAAATCCTTTTTCTTTGCGAGCGCTCATCCCTACGTGCCCTTTTGCAGCTGCTTATTTTTATGTGCTTGAAAAATGTAACCGTGCAGAAGTGGGATACCATTATGAACACCCATCCCCACCGGTTGGGTTGGGTGGGTTGGACAGCTTTTTCTGAGCGCGCGCCGTGTTAGAATCGTTAAAAGGGAAAGTATCATATTTTTAAGAGATTCTCCCTTCGGGCTGGATAATTCACGCCTACGGATGGGGTGGGAAGTAAAATGGCGCACGTGGAGGAAATCTCAACCTTTGTTGGCAAATTCTGGGGGAGGGGAGTTTGGGAAGTAGTGTTGGCAACCGCCGGCCCTGCTACGGTACGGCAATTTCTTTGCTGCCTTTTTTATCATTTTTATAAGGACGAAGGTCAATGTCGTCACGATCAGCAGGACATATTTACCTTCGTCTTTTTGTGCGCCTCTGTGTGTGTTTGTTTGTTTGGTTAGGTCGGTTTGGGATGCAGGACACACGAAAAAAAAGCTGTTATTGGGAGACAAACACCCAGCATCAACCCCTGCAAGAAAAGTAAAAATATCCTCCAGATTTGTGCGTATGTGTGTGTGGAGAATTTATGGGTAGCACGGAATAAATTCGAGTATTTTTTATGCTTTACGCCCCCGTCTCCATCTCTCGCGTGCCGCCTTCATATCTATTCCGGTGGTTAGTTAGTCAGATTTTCTTTTCTTAATTCAGTCGCATTTCTTTTTTTTTTTGTTTCCTTTTTGGCTCTCACCCTAATCCCAAGCGCAAGATCATGTCATGTGCGCTTATTTAGAGTTTCTCCGCTTAGCTTCCTTCGACGGGTCTCTGCAGCAGCCTAGCGACTTTGTTTCATTGGTTTCCAAAAGTGGTGTCCCTTCAGAAGCTAACAGAGGGGGGAGAAAAAAGTTTTTCCATCTCCTGCCACACTGCAGAAGATAAAAATTTGGTGGGTGAATGTTCATCCGTTCCGTCGACGTCGTTCTTTGTTGCAGCAGTACATAAACAATGATTTATATCAATTGTGTTTTCCGATGCGTCTTCGGTATGGCTGCGTATCCAGATCCGTCTGTGCGCTTGTTTTGTTGGTGGGATGGTGAGGTTAAGGATGTGTGCACACGGTTCACACACACAAGACAAATGGTTCTACTACTACGGCCCGGGAGTTGGAAGTTGGCCCCTTGCTAACTTAACGGGAAAGCTCGTGCAAAATTTCCCCAACCTTCCCTCACCTCCGTGGCCGTCCTCCGTGGTGGCATTTGTTCGAATATAATAACAGGAACTGTATAAGATGGTAAATTTTCTTCTCTTAAAGAAGCTCACGAGAACAAGTAGCAACAAAGTTGCTTTTCTTTCGTTATTACGCTTTTTTTTTTGCTACATTCGTAAGGTTCTGGAAGCTGAAACAGATAACAGGAGGGGCTCAGGTAAGGCTCCTTCTTGGGAGGCGAAACAGTGCTCTTGGAGGAGTTTCCACTCGCAACTTCATCACGTTGCGGGAAGAAAATTCTCCAAAAGTTAATTTTAACGCTTTTCCGCAAACGGTCCCTTTTTTTGTTAACTCTCATGAGTGTTTGTTGTGTTTTGCGGAAAATAAACGCCCCTTCTCGCTGATTGGCGCGCGGGTGGGCAAATGTGTGCATTATGTGCGTGTATCGTGAGATTGACTTTCTTTCGCCCGGGCGATGGCAGGACGAGTCACCATTTCCCAGCAAAACGTGCGTTTAGATGTAAGCGCCAGCAACTGCTTGTGGCGTTGGTTTGTTGCGGCATTAAGTGGCGCGCTGGATCAAGCTCGGGACCATGGTTGGTCCTTGATGGCTGGGGCAGAACATTGTTGTGTTTGTGATGTATTTGAAGCATCCGAGAAGCGACGACTTGATAGGTTTCGTCCGATGACTTTGGCGGTTTTGCCGACGTGTGTCTCCCTCTGGGCTTTTGATGGCTTACGTTGGGCGAATGCTCCTGCCCACGTGTCATGTGCCGCTGTTCCGTGTCCCACAGGGGAAGAAAATGGTGGTGGTGAAAATTTATAGTCCCGGGATTGTTGTATTCTCTACACCCGCACGCAAGCAGAACAGACATTAGACCTCGCAAGCCATATTCGTTTTTCATTCCCTTATTTTATTGGCGCTTTCATTTGCACCTTCTCAAGATGTATCACTATCCTGCTCTAACTTTCCCAAATTGTGTATGTGTAAGGGTGGGGGGGGGGGGGGCGTTTTTTTTTACTTCAAAATGTCATCACTTCAGTTGCTCCAGAGGGTGGAATGGAAAAAAAACGTAAAGATATTATTGTTTATGGTTCCCGGTGGAACTCCAACTACTGAGGAGATGCGCGACACGTGGTGATGGCTTATAAAACGTGCCAAGGCAAAAACAAATAATACAAAACAGAAAATTCACGTTTGAACCCCCCCTCACCGCGCGTTTTTGGCACCAATAAAAATTATTGATCACCGTTCACTGAAAGTCAATTAAATTATGATGCAAATTTATTGACTGTCTCTTCTTTCGTGAACGTCTGCCGGAGGGCGGTGCTGGGAAATGTCAATCTTTGAAGAAGTCGCTCGTAAAGCATTGAACAAAACAGGAAAAGGTCAACTTTTTATAACAATTTCTTCTGCTCTGACCATTACTTGTAACTTGAAGGTGTGTTTGTTTTCTTGGTAAAATGTTATCGTTGTATTTGCACATTTCGAAGAACAATTGATATAAGTTTTTATATTATTGATTCGTTCATGCCGATTGCCACATTTTTTTGTTTGACATTATTTTAAACTGGCTCTTTTTTGTGTGTAAGCACAAGCGAGTGCTGATAGTGGGTCGTAAGTCTGGATAGGATTTATATTGCACCTGTCTCCATAAATTTAGACGCACCACCATAAATCCTTTATTCTGGACAACACCACCGTACGTGGGGATATGAAGCTCTGTTGTCTGTCTGTGGACTTTGTACGTTTGACGTAGTTGTCTGTTTCTTCGTAGCTTTGTAGTAGTACGTGATTTTGGGCTACTAGTAAACGACAAATTGATCTGAGTTGGCGATTGTGATGCAAGTTTTTGGTAAAATTTAAAAATTGAACTCATTTCAATAAAACACCCGTTTGTCAAGTCTAGTACCTGATCCGTAACTGATATCAAACGTGCATAGGAGACCGATATCAGTATATGCATTTATTCTTGTTATTAAACTATTAAAATCTGTTACTTTATCATTAAGTGTTCTGGCTCGAACTTAAAAATGTTCAAACAAATTTGGATCTGTTGTTCCTTGTCCCCTCTGTAATTGTTGTAGCCTTCGAAGGTAAATCATGGTGTATTAAGATCTACAATGTACGTGTACGGGAATGCCAAAACTTCTTCTCAAACATGGCCCTGTGAACGCTCGTGTGCCGCGACAAGCTGTTTATAGCTGGTGCTATGTTCGTTGGCCAATTTAATTTACTCAAAACTCCGCAACATTTGCGGCAGCGGTGCGCTCTGCTACGTGACTAACGAATTTATAGCCCAATCGCAATACTTTCAATTTTCATTTCGATCGGGTTTTCTTTCGACAACAAACATCCCTTTGCCCACCATATATCGTGTGTCCGCTGACACGCGACACGAGACGAGACATGTGTTTTGTTGCCTGTTCTGTTGCCAACATCAGTTGACCTCTCTTCGCTCTCGGAGGCTTTTTATTATTGTTAGGTCGCTCGTGGAAAGTAACAAGTTGAAATGGACAGACCTTTGTGTGCTGGTCCAGTCGCGCTACCTATAATCCATCGACTGACAGCCGAACAAAGCCCGATAAACTTGACTTTGACAGTTGGCACCGGAGTGCAGCCCGGAGTTCGGAAAGCAGGTCAAGTGGGCCTTCGGCAACTATGAGATGAATGCGGGGTAGGACGACAGGGATAAAACTTTACCTTGTTGTTTGCAGTTTATTGGAGCACCAGCACTAGCAATTTGTTGTCTCTTGCTGTTACCGAATCTCTAGAGCATTGTTGTGTGTTGTCTACCTAAGGAACTGTCCGCTAGTGCTATAGAGCGCAAGGATTAACTGTGGACACAGATGCTGACTGCAAGGGAATTGTTGTTGCTGTGGCTTGTTTGAAGATAAACGGATGCTGTAAATATCCGATACCGTCGCAAGAGTTTCCTAACGTATTGCCTTCAACGTTCCGTTTGATGGTATTACTCTTGTAAGCATATGTTAGACTTCTGGGTCTTTTTTCGTTTCTGGAATGAAGCATTATTACTATAAAAATGCTTTGAAAATAGAAAAGCTCAGTCTAAAACGCTCTCATTAATCAACGTTTAACACTGTTGTCAAGAGTGTTTGTGAAGAGTTTTTGGTACGTGTAAAACAAGGATTATATATGCTTGTGAACATGAAGCATATGGTGGTGGGCGTACTTAGAGGCAACGTACAAGTACTGTCGTTAAGATCTTCTTGGCTTATATTATCTCACAAATGTTTCATTACCGTTTGCAGCCTAGAGTGAGGGGAAGAGTTTATGTACAGTTTAAGAAAACATATGTTTGCATTATGCACGTTTTTTTATGCTTCTCCAGCACCCTACTGCATGCTCATATTCCGCCCACAGGGAGTGGGAATGCTAATGATGAAAGCTAATATACAAAAAAATAGAAAACGACGCACCGTTAATAGTTCGTTGAAAGGTGTGGCGTTCGTTCGTGCGGTGGAAAAGAATACTCCTCCGACTTCTTTTTGAGGTCACGAGAGTGTGAAAATTGAACTTCAGGTTTCTCATCAGCTACGCCAACCAAGCACACACACAGTAGCATTAGCCGATAATGCCGATAATCTGTATGGCGCGTCTCGGTTTCGGTTTAGTTCGGTTGGTTTACATCCTAACCGGGGGAAGGCTTAGACTTACCACTAGCGATCGGTTACACACAGTAACCGTACGATCGGTAGATAGCAGCAATAGCACCTTTTACGGGATGAAGTTTCTTTACTGCTTTCAAAAGTCAACTTCTCGGTCGTATTTCCGCATTTTATACCCCTCCCGCTCTCCCCCCCCCCTCGTTCTCTCTTTCCTCATCGGAATTGGCCACACGGTTCGCTTTTACTCCGCTGCCAGTCGTCGTCGTTTGGAATGCTGTTCCCACTTTTTTCCCCCTTGGCCAGGGGAATGGGAATCGTAATGACTGTAATGGTACTTCAATGCCCTGAAGAAGGTACTTCATCTACCGGCCGCCTTTTTTTGTTGTTGAAGATGAGGCAGAGAGAGAGAGAGAGACCCAAAAAAAAAGAACTAAACCACACGCCGGAAAACGACCCGGACACACTGGAGGAAAACTACGGAACAATTATGTCTTTCCCTCTCGATCTCAATTGCTCTTGCCGCCAGTAATGGAATGTGGAGAGGAGAGATGGCGTGCCGTGAAGAATGCACGGAGATGTGAATGGCTTGATGCACCCCAGTACAGTAACGGTGGAAACGAAACACCGACCATCCGGACGTGGATGACAGTGTGTTCCCATGCTTTCGACAATTGTGTGGCACCGAGTGGTAGCAAAAACGCACGTGTCAACCGGTGAGGAGAGAGTAATGACGGTTGTGCTATGTTTATGGTCAGATACTATTCTGAGTCTCTGTAACTCTCCGGTAGTGGGATGTGAAACATAAGCTTCCACTGGAAGAAAGACGAAAGACAATAGCGCAAAATGTTATCTATAATTGAGAAGGTGAAAGTTTCCACCGTCATGTACACCCTCCCACCCACCCCCGCCTCCCAAGCACGTGTAATGGTTTTTTGTTCTTCTGTTTCTTCAACACATTTTCATACGTGTCAATGTGTGTGGTTTTGTCTCTTCTGTGCTTTGTGGATGATGTGCCGGACTTTTCCAAAGTAATCGCTCATCTCATCCTCATCCAACATCATCATTACTGGTGTTTCCGTATTTTTTTTTTCGCGCTCCGTATGTTCGTTTTGTTTAGTTTTATTATTATTTTTTCGGTATGCTGACGCTGTCCAAAACACACAGCAGTCTTGGGTGATGATGATGATGATGTGTTCAACATTTGTTTGGAAGTAGTTTGTTGGTGGTGATAAGCAATTGTTGCGGCCCCATTATTTGCCTGCTGGCTAAAAAGGTGTGATGAAATTCATCCATTCGCTTCATGCTGTTATTGCAATGAGCTTTTTGTACGCTTGTGTCAAAAGCCTGGAGCTGGCAGACGAACGAAGCATGAAGTAGGTTTTTTCCCATCCGTTCCAAATTCTCTTAAATACATCACTTTTCACTGCGAAGATGGAAGTGTAAGCGTTGGTAATATGGTAATGTGGCAATTGTATCGCCATTTTGTAAGCCTCGCAAGTTTCGTAACTCATGTGCCGGATTTGGTTGATTGGCTCGTTCGATTTGGTGCAGGAAAAGATTATTTAAATGTAACGTGGTTATGTGGTGAAATTATTTAACATATAGCTCGCTCATTGGACGTACAATTCTCACATATTTCCTAAAGTGTATTAAAATCATTTATGTTATACAATATTTACGACTCTCATAGTGACGGAATTTTATTGTTATGTTTACACTATGATTCTTCTTACAGTCGATGAAAACTACCATATGCTTAACGCTTTAACTCTTTTATTGCGTACTTCTCTTCCAGTGACGAAGAAGCACAAAATGCCCTAAAGGTTCTTCTTGCACGAAGTCGTCGAAATCAATTGGAAGAAAATGGGGACGTAATCAGTCGTGTAAAAGTGTGGTAATATATTATCCAATCTCCTTGCCTCGTGTGCCCTGAAGCAGAACTGCCACTACTACTACAGCACGACCGTAGGTACCGCTTGCGTTCCGGTAACCGTGCAGTGTAACCATGGACGCTACTGCGTTTGTCACTTTCGTATATACTACCGATGCGACTTCTTCACGAGATTGTATGCAAATTTTCCACGCTCGATATGCTGCTGCTGCTGCTTCACCCGATGCTCAGCGTGATATTGCAATGTTCGATCATGATGCTCGGTTTCAGTACTTTTTTCTCTCTCTCTCTCTCTGCTTCTCCTGGGTTTTGTGCTGGTCTTGTCGCTAGGCTCCAGTATTGGTTGGGGGGATTCCCAATATCGAACCCGGTCGGAGGATGCAAAGGAAAAATGGAGAATGATTAAAGCTGTTAGCATAATCTGCAATCGATTGACGTTCGATGCGAACGCTTTTCCAAAACCCTATGGACGTAACACACGCCTTGCCGGTGGTACGGCAAAGGTTGGTAGTTGCAAACGAGGTTGGGATGGTTTTAATTGAAATTGATGGTCCGGTGCGCAGATAAAAGTGGCCAACTAGCAGCAGAAGCCTGACTTTTTGCTGATAAATAGTCGATGGTTGTGATTTGATCCCTTTTTACTGTGCTGCTGCACCATTTTCTTCTCTCGCTTCTTTTGTACCAATGCAAACAAGCGAAATAATGCTTTAATTGGTGTGATTGGAACAGAAAACATTCGTTTAAATGTAAAGTTATGGGAAATGGAAATGGTTCAAGATGCTGTAAAAGGTGTATTTCAGTAATTATAGGTGTGTTTCAGCAGATATTGTTCAGACAGATATTGGTGGCCTCAGGTGGCGGATATAATAGTTGTGATGTCCTTCACACAGCAGGACCGGTATCAATTCTCATTTTAACGTTTATTGTGATGTTGTAATTATCTAAAGAAGTTGTTGTATAAAGAAAAATCTTTTAAAACTCGAACGTTGTGTGATTTCAAAATTCATTCACAACCATAAGCATTGAAGGAAATAGAATGACTAACACAAACTTTTCATTTGTGTCGTTTGCTGCTTGTTCCTGTTTCCATTTTTGTTCACTTGAAAATATTTAAAATCTTTCCTGCAATCGATGAATGAGTGGTTTACTTTACCGACAAACTTCTTGAGCGCGTATGTGTGTGTGTGTGATCTGCTGGTTGTTGGTTTAAAGAGCAAAAAAAAATGTAAAATACTTTCATCGATGGATTATCTGCCCCCCTCACTCTTTTACATCCGACGTTCAAGAAACTTTCCATTCGGCACTCGAAAAAAAAACAAATCAATGGTTTGCGGGGTATGTGCTTGGTAAAGTTTTATATACCTTCTTGTGGGAAATGATCGATCGAAACGGCTCGTGTAAACCTTCTAAACTCAAGAGCGCCCATCGCCTGATTGATCTACTCCAATGCGTAGGTGAGCGTGATGGAAGAAGCAAAAAGCGTTCGAAGTGCTTTTAAAATCGGGAATTTTCGTTTATATTGCTGCACGAAGTCTTTCCCCGTCGTTTTCACCGCCCGGTTCCATCTTGGTTGTCTCCATGCACAAGACTTTTCAGGTCCTCTGCGAAGTCCCCATAGTCTCGTTTTGGGTGTCTGCTAGGCAAAAATAGAATACTACCGCACCTGGCCGTAGCAGGTTTTTTGTTTGTCCCCGTTGGTCTGATCTACTCTGTTTTATCCAGTCTCTGAGCGAAATGAAAAGTTTCATGTTCTATAAAAGTTTATCAGAATTCAATTATATCTATCTTATTGATTGTTGCACTTGCCGCCAAGCAGACGAGGAGAGCCTAGCCTGGTCGCTACCGTGAGTATCCCTAGTGAGCCCCGGGGATTTGTGTCGAGATAAACCATCTGCCTTGGTGGGGAAAACTCCGGAAAATAAGGATCTCGTCTCACTAGTCGCAGAAAAATGATAAGAGAAAAGTTTATCCTGCCGATGGCGGTACTTACATTTTATCATCAGGGCGAGCTCGAGTGTATGTTGAGTTTGTTTCCGTTGCGAAAAGCTTTCACCACCGTCTTCGTCATTTATTGGGTTCCGTATTCTCGACCTTGGGGCAACTTTTTTAAATTGGTATAGGAATTAACATTT
>STHB01000005.1:27180-73933 GCA_018908115.1 Anopheles rivulorum
GGGAAGAGGGAAGACGAATGTGGTATAGGCCTTGTGCTTCACCGGTATGTGGGAAGGGATAGTGTGGCGTAATGCTTAGGATAGGATAGTTTTTAGCACAGTACAACAATCATTACGGTCACACAAAAAAAAAACAGCAAAGGATGGGTAAAGGAAGAAGAATATCCAAGACGACAGCGAATGGAAACACCCAACTGACGCTACAAGTTACACAGTGCTGCTGCATCGTTGGCATCAGTTTACAATGGACGAAAGGATTTTTATTTGTACAACACCAATAATAACTAAGAAAGGTCGAAAACACACGCTTATTTTTAGGGGAAAAGAAGAAAAACAAAAGCTGCCGCAACGCGTATATATTGTGCGCCCGTGTGTCGTGTTGAGAAGCAAGATATAAAGGACAAGACAAACATTTTACTGCAAAAAAAAAACACCGATTAGGCTTCGTCTTAACCGAACCAAATATTTTCTATAACGTTGTAATTGGCTTCTTTAAACACCCCCGAAAACTCATCGCAGATGAATTTCGGCATCAAAAAGTGACACAGGACTAAGACTCCGTCGATCTCAGTTAGGAAGTTTGCTGTTAAATGTTGCTATAAATTCCGTTCATTATTCAAACCGTCAACATTTGTCCTTGCTTCGTAGAGTACATTCATTTAATCGGTTACTATTCGTCCGAAGACGAGACTGGATTCTTCTTTTCCCTTTTACATCATCCGACGGTCCGATGCTAGCCGCGACGAAGGTGAACGACCGCAAGTTTATCTCATACTAGCTACGATGTAAGTTTTTTTTTGTTCATTTTAATGTATTTATATACTTTAGATAATCGTATCCAACGACAGCCAGATAGAGGAGTTTGGGGTGCAAAACAATTCAACAGTTTCAAAAATCCCCATTTCAGGGAAACGAGTAGCAAACGCGGAAAGACAGTAGATTTGGAGGGTTTGTTGTAGGTCCGTTGGAGGATTTCTCGGATATTGTAATTTATAAAAAAATGAAACCTTCCTCTTAAAATTGTGTGTAATGCCAAGTTTAAGAAAATTATCATGACCTTCTGGAATTATACTTGCAATGACGCGAGAGTTACAAACGACTGTAATTATTTCACTGACTAACATGTATTGACACTTTAAAGGGATTGCGAATCAAATCGACACCACAATGACATTAAGACAAGCCCAAAAAGAGAGAAGCTTATCAAAGACAATTTTACTTTCCACGAAAGATTGACCAATTACTTTATTGTTGCTTACCATCCTACTTAACAAGTCGTCACACAGCTTCTTCTCTTGCGGCACTAAACTAACAAGAGGTCTTACTCTGCCATTTCTGGCTTTCCTAGACTATTTCTTTGAGATAATTTTTGTCCTATATTAAAGGTGCTAATATTCCTTTGGGAGCGTTTAATGTTTTACAGGGTTTATCAGACCAATTAGAGATGTCAGAGAAGAGAGAAGAGAGAGAGAGGCATAATTGCTTGTTTTTAGATGAATTTGGTTTTGTTTTGAAGCAATTCTATTCCATTGAATGTAATATCATTTCGCTTCAGTGATTTTCATCATGTCAATGAAGGGAATATTATTGCTTTGACACAGTATCTAATATATGGACAATATGTGCTTTGTGCGCTATATATTGTTATCAATGTGCGTCACATCAGCAGTATAACGGGAGTACGAGAGCACAATTATGCCCTTACTCTTTAAGGCTGGTATGTTTTGAATCAGCTTTAACAAAAGATTGCAGGTCGTAACAACGTTTGTGTACATCTGTATGTTACACTATTTGAAAGGTGTACGAAGCCGTTTTTTTTTGGTTTTTAGTGCCAATTGTTTCTCAATATGGTTTGACAAATAACTGTATGGGATGGTTTGCTTGAGAAGCAAAATACCTGGTTATGGCGAAACAATTTCGTGATTGTTAACTTCTAGAATAGACCCGTGTTTGGGGAGGCCCGGTGGTGTATTTGGCATCGGCGCTAGTTCCAACACGACCGGACCGATCCAAAATCCCATTCGTATCGTCTCTCCTTAGCAAGTTCTGACATAACCGGCTACGTGGTAAAAATTAGTCTAAAACGACCTGGTCTGTTCTAACATAATTAAAAACTTCTTGACAAGGCAGACAAAGACCGACAGACGAAGAATAAGAAAGCAGGTTTGGTGCAAAGCTTTGAATGACGAACTTTTGCACCAGGTACTATTTGTAGTCATTGCGGACAGTTTATGTAACTTTGCATGGTTTTTAGTATCAATCTTATTGTGATTTGAACCAGTTTTAAAAAGCAAAATGCAAACAAGAAATTGCAGAAAATAAAAATGTAGAAAAAAAAACACAAAATCCCCATATACCCCCATAAATACAAGTGAAATCAAATGACTGAGATTTATATAGAAAGTAGTCAAACATGGAACAAACATTAACGAGGAGCGCGAAGCACAGACAGTGTGTAAAATATGCTTGTGTTGTATGTGTAGGGTGTGAACGTACTGTATGAGTGCCTGTGCATTAATCTTTTTCTACACCGTCAGGAGTGAATGCAGAGTGTGCGAAAGAAGCGAGAAGGACACGAAGCGGAAGCAGCTTTCAGATAAAAAATAGTTAATCATAGGATGATGTAGTAAGGTCAAGAAAGAATCCCTGTCATGAAAGGGAATTTGTTTTCAGCAAGGTGGATGACACTTATACACGAAAAACATATGCGGAGGGGAAGCAAAAGATAACAAATCAACACACCTTACACACATGAGCAGCAAAAACGGATGCAAGTATCATGTAAAGAATGAAGCATTATTATACAAAACAACACAAAAATCACCGCACAGAAGGTGCAACTATGCTGAGCCACCATTTCGTCATTCATTCGCTGGGCGTCTCGTTGCTCGATGGAGCAAACGGTGCAAGAAGATGTAATAATACTACAATACAAGTGACTTATTAGAAGAATAAGTGACAGTCCGCGGCGATGTTATTTTATTCGATCGTTTTGTTTTGTGTCTCTTCATGAAGCAAGTGGACGAAGTACATGCTCCATAAATTGGCCGGTGGAAAATGGACCGTTTGCTCCCGTACGACAAGAGTTGCCCGCAAATGGTGCGATTGTGTCACCAAAATCCGGAAAACCCCCGTGACCTCATGATCGTGGTGTAGAGATCGAATACAATCGCGACGGAAGTACGTTCGAAAAGTATTTCCTTTTGATGACGGTCGCTAGTACACTGGCATCGTAATGATTGCTTGCTGGGCGTTGAATGAGAAAAAAGGGGATATATTCTTATTTTATCATTGTTGGTATTATTCAACATGTTGACGTTGTGCGTATTGAGGAGATGACGCAGCAATCTGTATGAGAAGTGGACGGGAAGCTATAGGGAAACGGGAACACAGAACCTGATATGTCTCGTGAAAGTAGTATTATTTTCAATTAGAATGATGTTTGACATACAATGTAATGTGCGCACTGTACGAATCTGATGCACACATGGAAAATCCGAGGGATGGATGTTAAATAAAGTGAGGTCCATTTGCAAAACCACTAAATAACTAAAATGCTCACGAAAAAGCCCGTTTTCGTATTTTGAAGCTTTTGCCCTTCCTGGAAACAGCGTAAACAACCTCGTACATTCAACAACCACGGAATCATTAACAAGACTCATTTAAATTGACTAAGAATAGTGTTAAAAAGCAAACGGGAAAGGTTACGGCAAGAAATAAGCTAATGAAACAAGTGAAAGGACGANCCGAGGGATGGATGTTAAATAAAGTGAGGTCCATTTGCAAAACCACTAAATAACTAAAATGCTCACGAAAAAGCCCGTTTTCGTATTTTGAAGCTTTTGCCCTTCCTGGAAACAGCGTAAACAACCTCGTACATTCAACAACCACGGAATCATTAACAAGACTCATTTAAATTGACTAAGAATAGTGTTAAAAAGCAAACGGGAAAGGTTACGGCAAGAAATAAGCTAATGAAACAAGTGAAAGGACGATAATGGAAGAGAAAATATGGAACAAAGTAGAGTAAAGTACATATACCTGCACACAAACTAACTCATCTATACCGTAACGTCGTACAGAAAATTAAAAACAAAAAATAAAGCTGCATGCAGAAAGCAAGTAACATAGTGCAGAGTCTTGAATACTGTTAGTGGTGTAGAAGTTTAAATTAGTAAGTGGCAACAAGCATGCATGATTGTGTGGAATAAAACTGAGACCAGAGTTGAATGAATGCGTGAATGGTACTGTATGTGGCGTGATATTGGCGTGAAAGAAGAGCATGTTGGTGTGAATGGGTGAAACAAAACAAGAAACAAGTTAATTGCGCGCTGTAAAATTAACAAAATCAATCGAACGCAACATTTTTAAAACCCTATAGCGAAAGCAAAGCAAAAACAAAACAAGAATCACTTACACACATACACTTGAAATGAAGAAGAATGAACACAACTTTGCTGAAAAAGAAAATGGCAAAATGGTTAGCGTGGCAGTTAGTTTATAGCAAAGTGGAGAGGAAAACAATATTTACGAACTAAATGTAACGATCACATGATACGATGGTAAACCATAAACAGGACAAGACGGTAATATTTAAGGTTAAAGTAAATATAAAAGAAAGTGCGAAAAGATAAAACAGCATGGTAGTATCATACATTAATTTTTAAAACAAAACAAACAACAAGCCTGCACCAACCCGTAAAAGTTGAACAAGTTTATACCTTACAAGTGCGGTTTGCGAGAGAAACATTTATCCTTCTATACTACAGGCGATAATAAAAGGAAACAAAACGTGAAAACAAACAAAACAAAACAAAGCAAACTAAAGCAAAACCAACAAACAAACAAACAAACAAACAATAGCGAGTAGATTCTAAAATCACAACAATAGTGACAATTAAACAAAGCAGAACAAAGTAAGTGACAAAAAGAGTGGTGAAAAGGGAAGCTAATTTATTAGCGTGAAGTAAACGAGAATTTGTCGCGAAAGTAAAACGAAAATTCATTTTGCAAAACAAACAAAAACCATTCATACACAAACACAAATCCAACACACCAACACATTGAAACAAAATACAGCAGCACCTTACATGCACACAGACGGAACTTTATAATGCATAGAGTTTTATAATTTAAGGAGAAAAAGGAGAATAAACAAACAAAAAAAACTTATCAAAAAACCTTTTTGTTTCAATAGAAAACAACTCTAGTTATGATTCTTTTACAGGTGCGCTCAATGTTAATTGAATTTCAATGTAAAATGGCCCATTTCCGTGATCGTCTACTTGATATGCTCTCCAGTTGAGAACACTTAAAGGTACGGCAACCGATGTTTTACGGTTGTTCGGAAACATAAAATCATCAATAACCGGTGAGATTTACTTTGAATCCGGTGCCGCAATGGGAGATGCACTTTACTGTGCAGACTCGCATTAACACTCGCTATAGCTGCTGCCGCCACACTTCCCATGCTCAATTCTTCCCTTTTTTACTCTCCCGCACATGTTTCATCCATAATCCTTTTTTAACTGACCAAACATCCGATACACAAACAAGCAGTGGGGAGTGGGGGGAAAGTGCATCAAGAATTATTAACAAAAACTACAATTTCACAAAACAAAAAAAAAAAAAACCAAACGGAAGCCAGCTCGATTTCGTTCGGGTGAACTCGCAGCACAAGCAACACCCAACCCGGGGGTGTACTTCTACTAAATCTTCTCTAACTGCATTTCGAATGCATGTTTATGCAAGGGCTTTGGTGGCCGTGCTGTGTGTCCATCGGCAAGCCTAAAAAAGGGTTATAGCAGGCGGGGTGCAGAATGAGGGGCAACGGGAAGGGGAGGTGGGTGGTATGAATGTTTGGTCATTTAACGTATCTATCTACAGCGTTGTTGACTACGGCGACTGTTGCAACGGCGACTCGCAATGGCCATAGAATCGTGTTGAAGCTGGATGAAGTTTTGGATGCTTTTATGTTTAAACGATTATATCCACTATTTATCACATGGTGAGTGCGCGTTGTTCAAAAGGAAGATGTGTACCGCGTACCGGCACCTCTCTCTCTCTCTCTCTCTCTCTCTCTTTCTCTCTCTCTCTCTCGCTCTCACACACTCACACTATTCGTTGCTTGGATACCCAGGCTGGTGTAGTGTTGCAGGAAAGGATCAAGTTTGTGGCATTTTTCAACATTCACTCTTACACTGGGAGGCAACTGTTGTATACTTTTTACTGTTTTAAGTGGTGAGTGTGTGTGTTTTTTCTTCTTCTTTGTTTCGTTCAGTGGCACACGGATTGTATGTGCGAACGGATAAAGTGCAGTTCGAATGAAGCATTCCATTATTTTTTTTCATTAGCTCCAAAGAAAAAAGGTAAAAACCATCACCACCACATACGGTGGACGCTTCCTGCGCAGAGAATATGTCGGAAAATACTAACACCGCGTCCATTGGCAAGAACAACACCAAATGGGTGTGGAAGGAAGGGTACGAGGTAAAGGTGGAATACACACACACACACACACACACACACACATGCACACACACGCTTAAGTAAACACGAAAAATAATCAACGCGAGACACGTTCGCTCGCCCGCTGTTGTTACCGCCGTGCCTGGGTTTGCTGCATTCCCCACACCCCCACATCAACACCCTTACAACCCACCCAGGGTGGTGCATCGAACTGGGGGAATGTTATTGCACGTAACAGCGCAACATCATACCGCAGGTAGGAAAAACAGGAGATAATAGAGCAAAACAAAAACACACGCGAGCAATTTAGATACGAACACGCTGAAAAGTGTAATCTCGCCAAAATGGAATAGCGTTCGACAACACCTGGGTTGTCAGTGGGTTAGGGATGCTGAACGAAAGGTGAGGGAAAAGGAAGCAAAAAAAGGGCAAATATTGCCCGAAAGGAACGGGATTGGTGGGAAAAAAGCGCTTTTACATTAATGCATCAGACAAGTGCATTTGCATACGGTAAGCTCTGTATGGATGTTGCACTGCGCCTGGCTACCACGGGTTGGCTGTCACTATTCTGCGGGTTTGTTTGTGTTTTAACAAAGTCCCATCAATAAAAATAATAGGTTTTTCGAATCCTTGTTGATGTTGGGCGAACGTTGCGAACCGCTTCATCGAAAGAAAAGTCATCAAAGTAAATGGAAATAGGCGAGCAATGGTTTTGAACTCATGTATGCACTAGAAAACATTTAAATTAATGTAATTATGCTGTGCGTGTGTTGGAAACATTTGGTGAGCATACCCTTCGGAATACCAGGCCACGTGTGTGTGATTATAGAAATTATTTAATTGAAAGGCATTCCCTATTTTTAATTGAACTATATGAGCTTATTACGGGACGGCCCGGTGGTGTATTTGGCAACGGTGCTAGATCCCAACACGACCGGATCGAGTTCAAATCCCATTCGGACCGTCCCCCCGTAGCACTGACTATGCAACTACGTGGTATTTAATAGCCTAGTAAGCCATTTTAATGGCCGGCATGACCGGGTAGGTCGTTCAGCCAAAAACAGAGAGAGAAAGAGCTTATTACAATCAAACAACGGGCCACACCGAAGTTAATATTAAACATCNGGTTAGGGATGCTGAACGAAAGGTGAGGGAAAAGGAAGCAAAAAAAGGGCAAATATTGCCCGAAAGGAACGGGATTGGTGGGAAAAAAGCGCTTTTACATTAATGCATCAGACAAGTGCATTTGCATACGGTAAGCTCTGTATGGATGTTGCACTGCGCCTGGCTACCACGGGTTGGCTGTCACTATTCTGCGGGTTTGTTTGTGTTTTAACAAAGTCCCATCAATAAAAATAATAGGTTTTTCGAATCCTTGTTGATGTTGGGCGAACGTTGCGAACCGCTTCATCGAAAGAAAAGTCATCAAAGTAAATGGAAATAGGCGAGCAATGGTTTTGAACTCATGTATGCACTAGAAAACATTTAAATTAATGTAATTATGCTGTGCGTGTGTTGGAAACATTTGGTGAGCATACCCTTCGGAATACCAGGCCACGTGTGTGTGATTATAGAAATTATTTAATTGAATGGCATTCCCTATTTTTAATTGAACTATATGAGCTTATTACGGGACGGCCCGGTGGTGTATTTGGCAACGGTGCTAGATCCCAACACGACCGGACCCGGTTCAAATCCCATCCGGACCGTTCTCCCGTAGCACGGTCTGACTTAGCCGGCTACGTGGTATTTAATAGTCTAGTAAGCCATTTGATGGCCGGCATGACCTGGTAGGTCGTTCAGCCAAAAACGGAGAGAGAAAGAGCTTATTACAATCAAACAACGGGCCACACCGAAGTTAATATTAAACATCCTGCTATGTACGATCAGTATCTCATTTAATTTATTTCTAAATAACATCTACATTCATTAATGATAAATATGAAATGTTTCTCTACTGTATGAAAGCATATCGGAACACAACCGTAGTGTAGTGTAGAACACGGGCTTTCTCAAATAGCGCCATGTGTAACGAAAGTTTAAACCTCGTGGTCTTCTGGATTGTTCGCAACTTAACTTTATTTAAATGTAACTGTTAGCCCGTTGGCTCTCAACTCGTTTACGTCATGTGATCGACGAGTTTGACGCACGCGTTTATACTGACCGATCCAAAGCGTAGAATACACAACAGGATACACAACACGTAGAATAGTTCCTATTTTCAGAAAAGTTTATTTCGATCGTTTTTAACGATCAACCTTGCTCAAAGCTTCCTGTTATGAAAACTATGTTCAGTCAATTGTTGGCATTAGGAAACTTTCCGCATTTAAATTTCATCGGTCCGATGTGTTGTTGGTTGGTCGTCGGTTAAGTTTTTCCTACACCACGTGGTATAGCCACAGCCCGATTCAATCGACTGACAAACTTCTGTTAGTTCACGTCGCATGTCTCAACTTACCAACACAAGCTGTTATCTTTATCGTTAAAATGTGCCTCCACTGCATAATGCAATCGTCCGGCTGGCCGGAGTGCCGTTGCAATCACGGACACACGGACAGCCCATGGTACGGTCTGCACAACATAAGCTTCTTTCCAGCGTGTCCCCAACCGATAAACAATTAGGTGGACGGGTTACGGCGTGTTTTGTTTCCTTTTTCGGCAAACGGGGTGAACCGTCTCAAGTACGATGCCAAAGATGCCGGTTGATTGGCTGTGTAGCTGCACACAAAAGCAGACCACTAACGCCATATTTGGAAGCTCGAGCACAAGACGTCTTGGTGGAATGTCGGTCATGCGGCCTTGTATGCGAAACGGATCCGAGGGAGAGAGAGAGAAAAAAAAACAGGTCCATCCGGGCGACAATCGAACGCTCGGCACCACTCGGCATGATGGTGTTGTTATTACACGTTGTCGATGGGTGGATGGCTTTTTGTTTTGTAATTTGGTTTTGCTGTCCACGCTGCTTTGTTTGGGCGATTCGTTTGGTCGGTTTTTTTGGTGGCAACACGATACGTCCTGGAATGGGCGACATTTTGCAGGGGCAACACGAATCAATGAGCACCAGAGACCTTGGGACCATGTGCCATAAAAGAGGTATGTTTCTATGATGGAATGTACAGCAAAAAAGTGCTGCTGTTTCTTCCAATCATCGTGGTACTTTTACGATGCACAGCTGGGTGAGCAGCGAACATGGGCATGTAAGCAAATTTTCATAGCAATCGAAGAGGGGGGGGGGGGGGGGGGGGGGATGGTAAAATTTGCTTTAGAGAGAAGTAAGTTTATGGAATGAAGATCGAGCCAATAAACAGGGAATTGTAGAATCTGAATAATAAGCTCTTTTCTAGCTTTAACTCAAATTAAATTTAACTTTATTATTTTTTTTTTTTTAGTATGTTAGAACGGACCAGGCCGTATTAGACTAATTTTACCACGTAGCAGGCTAGTCAGACCGTGCTACGGGGGGACGGTCCGAATGGGATTTGAACCCGGTCCGGTCGTGTTAGGAACTGGCGCCGTTGCCAAATGCACCACCGGGCCGCCCCATAATTTAACTTTATGTTGGTGTGGAATTCGAACAATTCGAAGTGTGAAATGTTGCATAAAGAAGAAAGTTTCTGAGTACACAGTTGAACCCATTTCTGGACTTTGTACAAATTGAAGCGGAATATATCGAGGTATATTTAACATTCTGCTAAGTTTTAGGTATCTTAGTAGTAAAATTTGTTTCTTTTAAATTCTTTTTCAACATTTGCATCTGATTCCAGAAATGGCTCTTACTGTGCTACATTTCAATTCAGAAATCCTGTAACAGGCAGCAACGAAGACAGCAATTTGGTATTTTTAGGCTAAATGAGAATTTCTTTGTTTGGTAGCTGAAATAATATACTTATTCAACTTAATTTAACCACTTTATGGTATATTTGGACTTTGTCTAGATGAGATTCGATCTATAACCTTTGCTGTTGTAGGCCATACTCTGAGGTTCGAGACAACTGCACCAATTAATTCAACAAATGTTGTAGAATAATAAATTTTATTAAATATTTGTTATAAGATATTATGAATACAATTTAAAACATTAAACAATTACAACTTAATTATACTCGGACAAAGGAAATGTCCGACAAAGCCTCTGCACACAACGAATACATAATTTGCATCATAAATCATGCAAATAAACAGTGATTAAAGATGTTTACGGTTTCGTGTGCTTTTTTTTTGTTGTTGCCTTTCTTCTTAACGCTGCTGCGTGCATTAAACATTTGCGTATGCGTAATGTGCACATCCTGGTGATCAGCTGGTTAGCATTTTGCATTGTTTGACCAGGATGCAATCGCAGCAAATGGCACTGGGGCTGGAATTGTTTTGCAAAAGGATGCAGCCAACACAAACGCAGCCGGAGAGCCGGAAGCTCGTTCCGTACGTATTGCAGCGCCATTTTCCGATTGTTCCCGTCAGCATTGGACGGTAACTTGAGCTTAATTAAGTCAGGCTAATAATTAAAACTCTCTCTCTCTCTCTCTTTCTCTCGCTCTTTCCCAGTCTTCCCGGTTCCGTGTTGGATATTGTTTGGTAGTGCGAAATAATTATAGCACGCCTTCTTTTATTTATGCTTTTGTTCGAACTTTGCTGGGCCTATGATAATTTCCCGCTTTTGTTTGTTAGTTTTTTTTTTATTTCTCTCACCAAATACACAATAGAGAATTTGCGGAACAAAGATTCTTGGGCGTTGCATTTTTTTTTGCCTTCCTCCTTTGTAAGCATGATTGACTGGCGAGTGCACCAGGTACGGGAAATTTAAAGTTTTTCTTTTTAACCCTCCCACAGCCCATCTTAAATTCCCACCGTGCGAATAAAGTTTGGCAGTTTGGCAAACCATCGGCGGCGCTTTCACTGATTACACTAGCGCACGCGCGCGGACAGTTTCGTCCGTAGTTGAACCGTAAAATGGGCACGCAAAGACAAAACGATAAAAGTTGTTTTAATAATGCTAATAATGCTAATATCGGTAGCGCTACTGGTCCGGCAGGCGCGCCCGGGTAAGTGCCATTGTTTGCCGCCGGAACGGTGCTCCTGGGAGCAATCACGAAAAGCACGAGCACGAAGCTTAACGTCGGCTCGCGAACACGAGTGCACGAGGTCACGAACATTGCGCTGCCCGATTTTCAATTAAGACTTTGCCATTATCACGTATCCAGCGTATCGTCTGAAGCCGGCTGCCGGCCAGATAATATGGAATAAGAGCGAGGAGGAAGCAGAGAAAAAACAACCCCAAAAACGTCAACGTGGAAATCTCTTCCAAAAGTGGCGGTTATCGATGCCAACAAGGTGACCGGTGGCCAGGACAAGTTGCAGGGGTGTAAGGTTTTTACCATTTCCATTTACCATCTGTACCGCCATCGGCATTGCCCTTAACGAGGATCGCATTTAGTAACAGCTTTGTGGAAGGAGGCGAAGGAAACTGGTGGCACCATGGCAAGGCAACGCAAGGCACCGAGATTATCATTGAGACTTGAGGTTAATTTCCCGGTCAGCCGTAAGCGTTCTTTGTCTCTGGTGTTGATATAACCGCACACACGAGCGCACTATTTGCAGCAAGTATGATAAGCTTTGGTGAAATGTTTCGTTTCATTAAATCAATCTTCGTTTTTAGATGAAGAATATCATGTGTGGATCCACATTAAAGCAAATTTCTAATTGGGGCACTTTTGGGGACTTCTACAACAAGTCACAAGCTTCACTGTCTAATTGCTAAAAGTTAACGAGTCATCCTCATCCGACATTAGAAAGCTCCATAATGTTGGTAACGTATTTGAAACTACTTAGAGCTGAAATTGTGAAACTCCCGGAGATTGGCGGAAGGTTAATTACGGAGCAAAATGCCAGCACACAATACCCTATGGCCAGAAAGTCCTGGTAATCGGTAACTAACAAACCAACGAACCAACGGTCTTACCTGCAGGAGTCCACTAAAGGATCTTCCCAGAATCTGCCCTCAAACTATCTGGCTATGCATATGTGTTTGTGTGTGTGTCTGTGTGAGTGTGTGTGTATACGTGGAACGGGATAAGCTTTCGCGCTTGTCCACCATTTGCTTCATCGCCCCGGTTCAAGCTAATTTCGTCGAATAAATTATGCATCCCCAAGATAGGGCGCGGGACGCAACTGGGCAGTTGCCTCCTTTCGGTCGGTTCGTAAGAAAATCAATTAGCATCATTATTTATGCAAGGTAAACCGTTTCCGGTTCCGGTGTGCACGGGCTGCATGTACGCGCGTCCCCAACATCAAGAAGACCGGGTATAATGCGGACCGAATCGGTGGGAGGTTCGCAACGATCTTCTTGCCTTGGCTAATGAATTTATCGTCGCGTTTGCACGTGGTGTTAACAGTCACCCATGGTCATGCGTGTTTGTATGAGCGTATTTTAGCTAATGTGCGCGTTATCTGCTCGTTTTTCCTTCACACGGGTTCAACACACCTGTAGGAGGATACGATGACACTATGGGTTCGTACCGTTCGTGGTGGATAATTAACACTTTTGTCATGGGATTGTGGGAATTGCTTGGATCTCATTTCGAGAATTCAACTTTCTGTGAGGGTCTTCACTTTCGAATGGTTAGCCTGGTAACTGCGTTTGTTATTATAAAAGAATTGGAGTGTAATAGAGATAATTCTACGAAAATGTCTTACTAACAGAAGCGAGTACGGAGTAAAAAGCATCTCACCCGAGCAGCTTCAGCTCAACTACGATCTAATTTTCGACTAACTTGTTGAATGTTGAACTATATCATGCCATCCAATTCTCACTATTAGGATATCCAGAGCTGCAAAATTAACAACGACTGATTCTCATGAAAAGATGTCACTTCGAAGAAGATGGTAACAATTTAAAGGTTCTTAAATCGAAATCAGATCATACAATATATAATATAAAGGGCAATTGTAAGTCGCTTTATCTTGATACTGTTTCCGAGTGTAGACGTACTAAACAATCAAGCAACAGATTGTTTGATTGGCTTGATTCGTTCCGTTTTAATGCTGCTTGATGGTGGGACTGGTACAATTGTATTATATTATGAGCGGCAAAAGATGCTCTTTGCAGATAAGTTTGTTGATCCAAGCACATTGTTCTCTTTCGTCTTTGTTTATGGCAGTTCCATTATGTTGTGTATTTTGAACGTGAAAAACCTTTCCTCCCAGCCTAAAACTAGCAGCGTCCGGTATGTTTCTTTGTCCGCTGATGTGCCCAGTGCAAAATTCGTAAACCTAATGTAAGATGTAATAACCGTACATCAAACACACGCACCAACCCGGCCCCGTTTCATCCCACACCTTGGCCACTTCATCCTAATGCACGTCTTGGAAACGTTCAACAGTGCCACAAAGACACTCGCTCACTTGTCGCCAAAAAACCCAGACGTATCGTTAAAACCAGAACCGTATGTGAAGCCGGCATTTGGCCGCATAACGCAACTCAGCACGGTTCTCTGGGTCTCGAACTGGGTCTGGTTGGACCGGATCTGGACGGAAGGTGTGGGGTGGAAATTTATGCACGAAAACTATAGCCGGACTCGTGCCATTTACCGGTCAAGTAATAGGACAGCAAGTAACGGGATGGGACCGTCGGCCAAATTCGCTTGGGACCGTTTGCAGGGCATCGAAGGCAATGGCTGGTGGTTTTTGGTGGCTTATGCTACACACGGAAAGTAAATTATTCTTTAACAAAAAAGTTAACAAAAAAATAACTCGATCCCTTACCTTCCG
Organism: Anopheles rivulorum; assembly: GCA_018908115.1. Classification (NCBI taxonomy): domain Eukaryota; kingdom Metazoa; phylum Arthropoda; class Insecta; order Diptera; family Culicidae; genus Anopheles; species Anopheles rivulorum. Next base: position 41,413 of record STHB01000005.1, read on the forward strand.
CGCTCGTTGTTGGAAGTAGCAGACTGGCATAGGAACACCATGCAGTGGAGCAATTCTGAGAACTCGACCAGCCAGTCAGAGCCAGAGGGCTTCTAATATAACCCAAAGGCAATAAATAAGGCGGTTCGGTGGTGACAAAGAAAACGATGGCAAAGAGGTGTTGGGATCGTATGTTCTCTTTCCGGTGCGCCGTTGCTCCCCGGATATCCCGGAATCGAAATCGTTCCGACGTGCCTGTGAAGCTTAAGCATCAAATTGATTCGAAAATATTCGTTCTGCTTTCGGGTTCGGTTCTGCTTAAGGAGTGGAGTCCTTCACCAGGGAAACCAGGGAATGGAATGGGTGAGTGAGATGGGTGAGTGTGTAAGATGGAGTCGTTTGGGTCAGCCGGAATTGACACAATTTAGCAGGAAGCAGGAAGGTGCAACGACCGGGTGTTTCCTTTTGTTTTCCCCTTTGCATGAGCACCGAGACCGGAGAACAAAGAAGAATGCTGTCGATTCAAACATATCTGTGGCGAACGCGTGTGAACCGTTCTGGGTTGCGGTTGGTGTGATAAAAGCAACCTTTCACAGCAATGTATTTTTATGTGAACCTTTCCCATACGGATTCGATAAAACTTTTCGTAAACTGACCGATCGGCAACTGACCGGTGCGTGGTGCTGGTGGTGAGCGTTTAACTTGCGCTGCAGCACCGCAACACGTACACATTTAAATCATACCGATAAAAGTGTGTGGCCCTATCGTGTGCGTCATCGTTAGTCGTCGTGTACACACGGTACGGTGCACGGTTGCCATAATGACCGTGGGAATGAAGCAGTTCATTGGTTCATGGATCGAGCCGCACGTACACACGCACACATAAGTGTCGGTTGTGTGGCTGCTTAGCCTATGCAGCGCTCGTCCGTTACACGACCGTCAGCTACGGACGGACCCTGGAAGTTTTCGCTGCTGGTTAACTTTCCACTAAACGGTTCAGCAATGCTACCGTGTTACGTCCTACGGTCATGTTGTTAATCATAACATATGGTACACAATTATCGTAAAGTGCGCCAAAAGACGATCTTTTCAGCACACACACACACACACACACACACAAACACACAGGTGAAGACTCATTCGGTCGGTTGTGGTTAGTGGGTTTCCTGTTTCCGGTCGGCTGCCACGAAAAGGGTGGCACATTTATTTTTTAAGGGAACGTGTGTCGGGCAGGTGCTGATGGGTGATTTTGGAAACAAAATGCTTTTAGTTGATTGAAAACGGCCACCGCTAGCGGATGGTGTGGCGGTGTCCAGAGATGTGAGCTGTTGGGCTGGGAAGAGTTGGATTACCTGTGCGAAAACAGAGTGAGGCCAATTGTTATTACATTATGCCAGATTGTACTGTACTGGTCGTCATGTGGCCCCCTTTTTTATGCCTGCCTGGAGGCTTATTGTTGTGCTGCGTATTTTACAGGATTGTGTTTTAGGAACCGCAGCAAGCATAATATTTGATATTGGTTTTATTGCACGAAAGTTTAGACGTTTTTGTTTTTGGGAATTTTATTTTTGTAATTATTTGCAACTTAACGATGCATGATGTAATGTGCCGTAGGTGATTTATTTCGTTGCATTTGGTGCATATAAAATATTGAATGTGGTCTTCTAGCGTATGTTGGGTTTTTGGCTCTATTTTGTTATTACAAGCTTCATAAAAGCTTTGTTTTGCTTATAATTTTATGTAAATTTATTTTATTTACATTAAATAACACTGGTCTTTATCGCTCAAAAGTTTCAAACCACGCAATACGTTGTCAAGCACCACGCAGAACGTGACCGACTGGCTAGATGGTAAATATTTGCAAACTTAGACAAATGATCATGATGTTGAGTTGTGCCGGTGAGAAATTGGTGTCTGTATGCAACACAGTGCAACACAGTGCTGCTGATTCATCATAAATTCATTAGCGCTAGTCAAATGGAGTGATGATAAGGCACACAGCTTAATGAGAAATCATTTCCTACATAAATAATGATGCTAATTGATTTTCCCTCAGGCGACCAGCACGCAGTGTACGGCGGTACTGCGTTGCACTGGCGGATGTCGCCGTCTCGCGACAGAGTCGAAACGATGTTCCCTGCAAGGTAGGCAGTTTGCTGCATGAAACCGTCGCGCAACGAACGTTGCAGGCTGTGATGAAGCAATTAGTTGACTTTAGAAGTCAACGCGATTGCATGCGATACTCGCTAAATATTAGCTTACACAAAGACAGCTCTTGATGGTGCAAGGTATGACACGCCCGGAATGCCTTCTTTGGCCTGCATTGGTGGTGCTGGTGTGTTGTCGCCCGGTGAAGGTGATGCTTTTGTAATTGGGAAGGATTCATTTTATGGCAAGAGTTAAACGTGTTGCAGCATTCGGTGGGAGAATTGGTTAAAGTTTTCCCTTTTAACCATACGGTTCGACGAACTGTTTGCCGGGAACGATCATGGGTTGTATCATCGGGTTTAATGGAGTCATTTAAATTTAGCATTTGTGCTTCCCAAACTGCTATGAGTGGGTTCAACAATTTATCGCCTTAGGAACAATGAGGTCAAAGCTTGGGTCCAGTTTTGTTCGTATTTGTTACATGTAAGTAGCTTTTAGAGTTTTGAATGAATGTTTAAGCTCTTTAGAGATGTGATTTGATTCACCTGTTTCTGCAAATGATTGAACTTGTGTTTGATCCGAAAAGCACTGCTTCATAGGATCGTCAGTTAAAAAGCCATAAAGTACATCCTTTCACGAAGCATTTATAACACTGTTGCATGTTATTATGCCAACGTTTGCATTGCTTTATAGGAAAATCCAAATTAATCGTTTTACGATTGTATGAAACTAGCGCTCAACGCTAAAGAAGTCAGCTAGAAAATGAAACGAATAAAAAAATATTAAAATTTCCTTCCGATGTGTTACGGTCCCAACCGACTGCAGTAGAGAAACGAATAATTTATATGCATGCTACGCGGTACATCGTAAAATGTAATCTAATAAAAGGGCTTTTGCAATATTTTTTCTCGCTCTAACCTTCCAAGCACCGTAAAAGGCATTCGCACAACTAGCGGGTCCAACCAAAAGGCCGACATAAATTATAATCAAGCGGAAACTGTGCCTATCTTTCGCATCCGANAAAAAATATTAAAATTTCCTTCCGATGTGTTACGGTCCCAACCGACTGCAGTAGAGAAACGAATAATTTATATGCATGCTACGCGGTACATCGTAAAATGTAATCTAATAAAAGGGCTTTTGCAATATTTTTTCTCGCTCTAACCTTCCAAGCACCGTAAAAGGCATTCGCACAACTAGCGGGTCCAACCAAAAGGCCGACATAAATTATAATCAAGCGGAAACTGTGCCTATCTTTCGCATCCGATCGTAAGGTGAAAGAATTTATCCACCGTTTACCGCACAGCGAAGCACAGGGCGGCGGCAATAAGAGACACGGTGGAAGAAAATATGACGGACGAGCTACCGCTCCCTTTGAGCCGGATTTTGATCCACCAGTAACGTCGGAATGCAACGTCGGATGGCACGATGCAATGGTTTTGCTCGATTTTACTAGCAGTTTGAAGTGTACCTTTATCCGCCTGAATCCGCCTTACCCGTCTCCAATGATGTGTCTTTTGCTTGCTGCTTTTTACTTCCTGCAACGTGAAGAAGGCCCATAAAGAAAGGAAAGAAAAAAACCTTTGCTGAAGTACTGGCAAGACTGTGAATACTAATAAAAGCTCAAATAGTAGTGCAGAAAGAAACATGGAAAAACGCAACGAGGCGGATTGTGGAAAATCCATCTCTGGTGTGGCTTCACCGAAAAGGGGAACACAGGAAATGATTTATTCATATTCATTGGGAAGGAAAATTGGTTTTAAACGAAGGATCAAATTGGCGTTCGCAACGCCAGTGTACGATAGATAGAAGGATGATCCTGAGCGCTGATCGAAAACCGACATCCAGCTAAAATGTGGGCAAGTGAATCCGAGCTGCTCACAGTCACAGTTCCGTCACAGATTTAAAGCCGAAAGAATTAAATTCATTAGTCACGTTTAGTCAGATGGAAGCATCGATGGACGAACACCGATCGTACGAAAAAGCTACACCTACGAGCGTTCAAGGGTTTGGAAAATGTCTGCCATTTTCACGAAATTTATAGGTGCATCGAAAGGGCATGGGAAGTTAAATCATTTGCACAACAAGTATTACAGGAATAGATTTAAAATAATAATTTCCAACAGTTGGTAATGTGATCGTTACATTTTGTACCATTATTAAGTGCGATTTCTCGGAGTGGCCCGGTGGTGTATTTGGCAACGGTGCTAGATCCCAATACGACCGGACCCGGTTCAAATCCCAACTGGACCGTTCCCCCGTAGTGACATTTTCAACTACGTGGTATAGTCTAATAAGCCATTTGATGGTCGGCATGACCTGGTAGGTCGTTAAACCAAAAAGAGAGAGATCATGAGCATATTGCATAAAGTTGCGTAGTAATTTTTATTTGTTTATCATAATACAGATTGAACACGACAACGTGTTCCGTAACGCTGAAGTACCATGCGCCTCCATTGGTAAGCGAAAATTCTCAACTCAACTTCGAAATGTAATTAATTACATCTCAAGAAAGGAAAAAAAACTCCAAAACATCAACTGTCTACGACCTATTTCATGCCGTCCGTAGACGGTTGAGCCATTTTTAGCGCTTTTAATTAATCGCTCAACTGGCGCTGAATAGTTTAACTCCCATTGTTCCACCAACCATTACATCCATGGACAAGGGCGACAAAGCAAATGAAGTAAATGTGTATTGCGTGCTTTGTGTTTTTTTTTTCTTTCTTCCTGCGTTCCCAGCATCGGAGCCCTGACCAACTGTGAGTTGGTCTGCGATTGTCACACAAATTATAGGCAATAAATCTCGGCACACCCCTCGGCATCGCTTGCAGACAACGGTTCAAACGGGGCTTTCCGAATACCCGTGAGCAGTCGTCCTCAAAGCAATTAAGAAGCATTCGGGACGAACGCAAAGACAAACACGAGAAAAGTCGCTCACAACGTGGCTGGGGTGGTACCCAGCCAAGCGGGGGGGTGGCTTAACTGTTGGGCCCCCGGGGATGCTGGCTTACTTATTCATTCGCACGGAAAGGCTTACGGAAAAGTGGACATCCGTGGTGGATAGGGCGCGTGTCACGCATCACTGCCCTTGAAGGCTAATTGATTATCAGCTGTGTGCTGGCAGCATGGTTCGTTTAATGGAGAATTCAACACACACACACACACATACTTTCAACCCTTGTTCAGTGGGTTTTCCCTCTGGGAATGGCAGTAAGTCCAGTAAGTCTCGTACGAGGGATTAAAATGTTGTTCCTGATTGTTTCGTTTTCATTAGATTGATTGATTGGACCCACTTGGTTGGAAAAGATCGAGCATCGCACGGACTTCCGTATGAAAATATATGCGTAACCCGGCACAGATGCTTATTTCTCCCCGGACACGAATGACGAGCTCGGATGGTAGTACGAACAATGATCAAACATGCAATTAGCTGAAGCAATATTGTGATGAGGATAGTTCGTTTCTGCTTTTTACTGGCTATTGGTAGTGAATGTGTTGGTTTCTAGCTTTTGTTTGCTGAAAGATGCGATTTATTTGATGTTGCGAGTGTAATTTTTTTCGAAGAAATATCATTCGTGTCTGTTTTGTTATGGGACTTGGGCTTTAAGGGCATTTCTATGAAAAATTTAATTATTGCAGTCATTTTCACAGTTAATTTCAAGCTTGAAATGATTAAAATATAGAGTTTTTCGATTGAAGTCATACCTTTTGCCATAGATCTCAACATCATCGGTTTCTATGTCAACTCCTTAGAGGACTTATTTACATACACAGCCACATTCTCAATACCTTACCGTGGATCTGTTTTTTTCTGTTTTAACACCTCCTACATTGATGTTCACGTACATTATACACCGGCTTGAACAAATCAATAGCACCTTGGCTTGTAAACAAATCAATTATTACACAGCTCCAGTGCGGCCCGAAATGTCGCGCGAGACAAGTAGCTCTTTTTGCAAAATAGAGCTACTTTTGCGAAATTTCGCGCGAGAAATGTCTCGCTATGTCTAACTGCACGGTTACGTGTGGATGTCAACTCATACCACTTTAGTTTCATAAACGTCAAATTCAAGCCTGCTTGTTTTGAATTGTAAACAATTAGATGGTTCAACCGATGATGTTGAGATCTATGGCAAAATCTATGACTTCAATCGAAAAACGCTGTATATTACGCCCACACACAACAGCAAAAAAAAATCAATTTACTCTACTTTCCTCACCACAAAAACGACTCCTTTTTGACGTGTTTTGTAGCCAAGGGGATGCGAAATGCGTCGCTAATGTGAAAGAATTTGTATTAACGCATTTTCGTTTCACATCGTTGGAGTTTAGCAATGCATGTCACTCACTTCGAACAACCAGTGAAAAGTTCGCCAAAGTATGATATGATTCGCCAGCATCGCTGACACCCACCAGGGCGTAGGATGTATTGAAAAGAAAAACCCCGCACGAACGCATGTTTGGCATTCCGATAGGTGAATGATGATGACGATGATGATGATGGCGTTGTGGATGATAATACGATCGCGAGTATATCAATATTCATGGGAAGGCACATCGGGATGGCACGTACTGTATTGCTCGTTGACTGCAGTTCGTGGCACTACTGTACGCGCTAGTAACCTGGCTGTCCGATTACGCACACACGCCGTACTTGGTACGGCTTGTGGTTTAAGCGTGGTTTTAGCGCTTAGCCACAGTCAACATCGCTTGTTTGTCTTTAGACACACTGTGCGGAACCACAGCGGAAGGAATGAAAGTCGAAAACGAGCAGATCGTGAGAATTCAATTATGATTTATTTTTGCATCTTGATTATCTTGTTGAAAAAATACGGCAACCGTTGCAGGTAGGCGTGTGTTTTTCTGTGCGTAGATACACATGTTTTGCATATTGTTTCGCATTGGTTCAGTATTTTTCTTCCAAACAAGCTTTTTGTTTTGTTTTTGTTTTTACCGTTTTGGTTGCTTTTGTTCTTATGTTTTCTTTTCGTTTTTTTTTTCTTCTCTTTTTCTCTTTTTTGACGATAGGTTTCCCATAACGTGCACGTGCCCGAGCTCGTGGATAAGCGTTCCGGATGCCAAGCGTTATGCCGTCGGCACAACAGACACAGCAAGCCATGGATGGTTGGAAAATGGTGTGAAAAAAGTCGAAACTAATCGAGTACCCTCTTTATCACCCGGAGCAACCTGTGGTGACGTGTGTGGCGTGACGGTAGCCTGCAACGGTGCGTAGATATCGCACTGAAACGAAGCGTGTTTTTCGTTGTTGCCCTTGGTAGAAACATCGCACTTATCGCATATTACCCCGGAGGCAAACAAAACGGGCAATGGATGGACGCAAAACGCGCACGAAATGAAAAATGTCTTCGCTGAGGAAATCCGCATCGTTCCGTTCGAGAATTCCCGTACGCCGGACGCGCCTGCCGCACAGACGCTGTACCAGCCCGGACCAGTCGGTGGTCACGATCGGGCACAGCCACGGTTCGGAATCGTCCATCGCTACCGGGCCTAACGACGCCGGGGCGGAATTGTTTGGGAAAGTGGTTGGCCAGCAGCCAAAAGCTTGGTACGACCGCAGCCATTGCTACTCGTCCTCGAGCTATTCGAGCAGCGACGAAAGCTACGACTCGGAGGCGGCTCCATTTCAGGTGAGTTTTTGTCGCAGCCCCGGTACGAATTTCTCCCATCCTTGTGGGTGTGTTTAAGGGTGGTTTGTGAGTTTGAGGTGAGGTTTTTGTTGTTGCCACTGTTGAGCGCATTCGAATTTCCCGAATGACAGTGAGGACAAGCGCGTAATCGTACAGCCTACATTTAGGCGCTACCGTCTAGTGGTTTGTTTGCGAAACATTTTATTTCTTGTTGTGTGGTTTTCACCACACCGATCCTGTTTTGCTAGGACACTTATCAGGTGAAAAGGAGTAGCAATTGAATTGGCAATCCGAGCTCGATATGTTGTACCATGACAAAGGAAAGCAGACATAACAGGTTGTGTTAGGTCACTGCACTACTTTGTATTCGTTAAAGTTGAATGGATTAGTAGAAGCTTATATCCATGGTAGGGTTTAGCCAGACTTTTACAATTGAGGTAATTTGTTTCGTTTTTCTATATCCTCATAAATACATTCATTCTTTAAAATGTGTCAATTTTCGTTTATAGTTCTTCAAATAGAACACAAAGAAAATTTTCCTTTAGAGAATTCTTAGAGGAGATCAACAATTAATAAATAGTTTCTACATTAAGACAATCTTCTCTTGACCTTCACCTGAAAGCATTAAGCGAAAGAGAGCAGAAGTCTGCTCGAGGCAATTATTTGTGCGGCTTATGAATCGTAGATTGCTTTATTTTATTCATATACCAAGCGTGATAGTGTGATTAAATTATTAAAAGCTTCATTTGCGAAAGCGGTTGTAGCAAACTGAAACAATGCAACGCATCACGGTGTGCCGGTGCGATACGATTGATCATGCAACGTTAAAAACCTATCAGCCAACGTGTGATTGCTTTTGATTTATTTATTACTCTGCGCAAAAATCCTTTGTCCGTGGGTTGTTGTGCTGCTGCCTGCAGTAGCGAGGTAGAGGTTAGGAACTTAACTTGAATGTACTTTATTTTTAAGTATGTATTTAAGTAAATAAAGTATTTACACAGCTTGTACAGGATTTGCACAAATAGAACAACGTACAATATGGAACACTGCGTTGTTGTCGCTTTTGTGTGAGTAAAATTATGCAAATCAATGTAAATGTTAGATAGCATATTCCGTGTGCACAGAAATGCTGCACCGAATGCAATTCGAGGTATGAATTTAGTCAACCGCAATCGATTTGGATTTATTTATTAAATTTGATTAAATGACCACCAAACGATCGGTACGGTATCGGTGAGTAAGCCACACGGCAAACAAAACGAAATGTGCTCGAAATGACGCCTAATACATTCGCTTTTTTCATGAAGGAACGAACGAACGGTTCACAACGGGTTCGGTGGGGGAAAAGGGTGGAAAAATACACAGCACATTTTCATAAATACTAAAAGTAGATTTATGTGCCATTTCGATTGCAGCATCTCCTGAATCAATCATCGGTTGCAACCAGTGCCGGCGGTCCGTACCAACAACGGCAGCAAACGGAGCAGCAGCACCAGCACCAGTCCGACCATCCGTACCAACGAGTACCGACGGGCCATCGACAGCAGGACGGCGATCAGTACCAACACTTTGACCAGCCAGAGTTCCTACCGCACCAGCAGCTGCAGCAATCCTTTGCAGCGTCCAGTTGTTTAAGCACCTCGACCGATGCCATGAGTCTCGACGGGTTGCTGGATTGCGTCAGTACGGGAACCTTCTCCTGTCCGCCATCGCCAAAATCGAAATCATATTTGGGTAAGCGATTATTTACGACACGACCGTTTCGCGTGAAATGGTGACGGGTATTTCCATTCGGTGAAACACACAGCCCACCAACGTGGGTTTGTTGTGAGCTTGTTGCGGTTGTGGTGGTTTTTTTTTTTGGTTGTTGGTATTTCGTTTGAAATTTAACTTTCGGACGTCATATTTTAAGGCGAGCTCGCTGAAGGCAACAATTCCAGGGAACTGTGCACGTTTCGATGCTTGTTAAAATACTGACACGCATTAATTCGATGCGAGTTCGATTTTCATGCCATTATGGGCATGAGTTGAGTGAAATGTACGGGTTTTTGCAACAGAAATGATTTATCCAAATAATGTGCGCTACCAGTTTCAATTATCTTCGCTGTCAATTTCAATATTACGTTCGCTGAAAGCAATTACAGGCTAAATTGTAAAAAACAGGCAGGAATGAAAGTGCAATTAACAAGTTACAAACAAGCTAAAAGCATCGCTCCGTTCGCATTTGTTAGAAAGTAGGCAATACGCATTACAAAGCGCCTAAAGTTATGCTATTACTCGTGGTAAACGCATCTTACGTCTTAAATCGTTTTCGATCAATTCAAACTAACTGACTATCACAATAAGAGGCTATTTTGTTAATATTTTGAAGAAAGGAGCTCAACTAAACTAACTTAACTAAAGATATTAGCCAGGATGGAAACTCCACGCAAAGAATGCGTGATCGCTTTCGGAATGTTTAACCGAATTTACTTTATTGCATTCACGGTCTTTATTACTATCCCTCGATCGCTTCCTGTACTTTTGCGCGACCGTTCACCACTATCGATGAGTTGGTGAAGGGCAAAAAAGAAGGAAAAAAAACGTGCCCGGATAGAAATACCAGCAGGCACTAAAATACTTCACGATTTTATTCCCATGCCTTTTCTTCATCTCTTCGCAGATAATGGCGATGGGGGTCAGCAGTCAGGCTTCTACGAGTCGCTGGAAGAGTTAAACTACGCACTCAAAACGCTCATAATATCGGATTCGTTTCAAGCGCAACGAAACATCCGGAATGTAGCCTCAAGCGGTACCGCCGGCACCTTACCATCCGCCGATGGGTCGGTTTCGCTGGCCGGTGCCGTGGAATGTACGGTCCCGTACGGTGCATCGTTCGAAAAGGAACCACAACAGGGACACCGGCAGGACAGTGCTGTAAGGGTGGGTGAAAATCTGAGTACACAGGAATTCGTCGCACCCAGCCACCATCATCCGAATCATCCCCATCGGCAGCTTCAGGAGCAGGAGCAAATGCGGCCGGAGCAGGAACATGAGGCCGTTGCGGAGGAAGATGATGATCTAATTAAGCAGCGGAAACTAAGCGATTGGTATTACATCAAGACGGCCCCTTCGAAGAAACCGTCGAGTCCGTTCGAGCGCCGTCGGGCCAACGCTAGCCGCCTGTCGAATGATGCAGCAAGGCGTACGGGGCGGTTTGCCCCGACGCTAACGCCACGGGCTTCAAACCCGGACATTGCCGGCGATGAGCGTTTGCAGATGAAAGCTGCTGCTGACAGTAAGCATCCCATGCAGGGAGTACTCTCCGCGACCAAACCGTTCCACGCTGGTGAGGTGGGTGATCGTAAGTTTCCCTCTCCCGTTCCACGGCCACGTCGATTCGCACCCACGATGGGCACTGCGGACACTCAACAGCAGGCTAGCTGGGATCAGGAGTCCCGTTGGCATCATCAGCATCCGGGTGCGGTCACCAAATCTGCCTCTTCTTCCAGCGTCAATCTTGGCCTTCGCGCCCATCTGCATTCGCTGGGCGGTGCTGGTCGCGGTCCCACCACTCGACTCCACTCAAACTCGGACCTGCAGCAGGCCGGTACGCGTAAGGCAATTGCACCGGCACTGCTGCAGGATGACTCGCTCGGAAGTCTCGACGATAGTTCATCGCTGGCCGTACTCGGCGGCTCGTTAGCGTACGAATCGCCGACTGATCGGGACCGATTTTCGCCCTACTTTCGGCGACGCAATCCGCACCAACTCGTACCACAATGGTTTCCACCTCCCCCGCCACCACCGTACCATTATCCGCATCAGTACGGCCATCCGGAGCAGCGGAATATTTATGAGAACTTTCCACCATCGGCCAATCAGCACGCGTCAATGGAAGGGCACGTGAACGATGGCGCAGCAAAACCAGAGCCGTTGTCGCCCACACCAGCGGCAAGAATACGAACCACCACCAGCACCACTGCTAGCTCCCACCCTACCGGTCCACCGTCGAACAGCAACCGTCCGGTGCCCGCACTGTACGGCATCGAGGAGAACGAAGTGTTTCAGTACAAAGTGCCAAGCGCGTCAGGTGGCGGTGAGAAGCGACCACTGCCGAGGCCACCGATCGACTCGGACGATGAGACCGGTCAAGGCCAATGCAGGATGCAGACGGAGAAAAAGAGCTCCTTGACGCGGGTAAGTACGCACACTACGGAAACGTCGCTGAGAACCAATTGCAAAAAATTGCGCCACAATAAATGCGCCAGCATCCGTGCTGGTGACAGTCTGTGCTGGCATTGAAAGGGAGGCAAATGTTCGCCAACGCTGTCAGTTTCTATTTTGCTCCATTCCGTTGGTTCAGTTGGCTACAGCAGCTTCGCCGGCAAACACTTGGAATTCAATATTCATTATACAGTGCGCAAGTTCACTGTTGATTGAGCGCGTTAGGTACAGGGAATGAGGTTTCTTAGATAAAAACAAAAAACATCCCAGTGCCGCTTTCTGTTCTGGGGGTTAGGTGAGCATGTCGTGGCATGAGTACCGCCATCCTGGACAGTTCTGTTGGCTCACTTTTGAATAATTATACCTTTCGATCTTGATTGCATTTTTTATCGTCTGCTCAAACGCGTGCTGTTGCATAAAAAACGACGCCCGGCTGTGCTTCACGTTGAAGAATGCACAATAAAATGTGGACCTGTTTAATTATGCTGCTTCAAATCATTTGATGACTGTTAATGCAGCAAGCTCATCAACCAGAGCAACAATGAACTTACCTTGGGGATTATGCAATAAAGCGTAGGTTTTCCAGTTGATGACATTGAAACACCCAACTGAGCTGTGTTTTTCAATCAAATAACAGTAAATGTTTCGTTTTGTCTTGATTTCGTAGCGCCTTAAAGTATGCAATTACTTCATAAGGTAACTAAGTATAAGAAAACAATATTTAAAGAAGTTTCTGAAAAAGTATTTCGTAAGTCGGACCAAATTAGCAACTCAATGATAAAACTTCCAAAGACTTTGACATATTTGAATAAGTCAGTGTATCTCATATCCCAGAACGTTACAGTCAAAATATCGAAAATAATCTAGAAGATGGACTGGATTCGCAATTTCGGTTGAATTTATGTTTACCAAACACACACATGGACTCTGGTAAATCAACAAGTATCAGTGGAACAAGAATGTTACATGAAAGTTTCAAATATGTCATACGTGTGTGTATGTGTGTGTGTGTGCCGTAGCTCATGGAGTAAAGACTCCAATTCAATAACACATTGCAGTTTGATGCGTTGGGAAGAACTAGCTTTTCAAAACCGAATACGGTCGCACGGTCCTCACATGCGACCTATTTCTTCGGATCACGAACCGCAATGAAAGCAGAAGACGAAATTGGCAAATTTGATATCATCGTTCCCAGGCTGCACAACTAGCTGGCGGTGCTGTAAAACATCCAACGGTTCCTAGGTTCCTGGACGACTGCAGTGCCTCCAGTAAGGTCAGGTTGTCGGGTTTTGAAAGACCACATAACGACAGGGTCAAGAGATGGTAGTCGAGCAAAGAAATCGACTTTCGAAGTAAAATATGGTTCCATTCGCCCGAACAACACGGACACGGACAACGATGGTGCGTCCTTGCCACCACGGTTTCGTGATGATGTGTAGGGAAACGTGATGTTTTTTCTCTCTTTCTCTCTCTCTTTTGCTCTCTTTTGCTCTTCGGTCAGGCCTGCTCAAGCTTATGCTACAAACAAATTGAAAAGAAAGCGGTCCCGCAAATGAGGGTTCAAAGTAAATGGAGGTAGTACCAGTATCAATCCCGAGGGTCCTCTGCTCTTTGTGCGGAATGAATGAACGGTCGAAAAAAAAACTGTAAACGAGGAGCAAATGGGAAGCAAAGGCACGATTCGATATTGTAGAAGATATGCGATTCGAATGGCAACGTTCGCTCGTCTTTTAGGGAGGCCCGTTGACCGGACCAGACACAAGCTAAAGCAACAGCTGGTGCTTTTGCACGAAAAGCTGAGTTCTAGATAGACCTTTGACTTTTGTCTCCTCGTACTGGTGTGTATGTGTGTGTGTGTCCTCGTGTGCTTGCTTTCTCATTGATGACAGAAGAAGAGCAAACGTGCACACCCGTGCACGTAGGTCTATTTCGACGTGTTTGGAAGGATGGTTGTCGAAAAACCACAACCGCACCAAACGAGCACATTGGACCGAAAACCAACTAGCAAGTTGTAGCAGGTACAGGATGGTGGATGATATCTTTCCAAGCTACCGGCAAAGGATACGCTTGAATCGGCAAAGCGATATGCCGTTTCGAATTAAAAGAAACAGTCCCCGGGGAACGTTTTGGTGGGGGCCGTTTCGAGGTTCAGGGGTGTGAAACTGAGCTTGGAGGATTGCCCGAAGAAATGGTCTTTTGGGTTGTGTGTGTGTGTTTTTTTTTTCATTCCATCAGCGTCAGCGTAACGTTCGTGCCACCATCGCGTTGTTTGAGAAGTTTCCAGGAAATTTGCGGTGAATTGTGATACCCTATGGTCGTTCCACCGTTCGTAGTGGAAATCTGTTGCAGTGACATTTGCTAAATTTTAGATAAGAATACGTCACCGTGCCACATTGAGCAGTGTGTGGATGGAGATTTTTCGTAGGGTTATAAACATGGTTTATTATGGGAAATAGTCTGATTGGGAATATACAACAAAAAGGAAGCTGTCCATAAGCATTCATTTAAATTCATGACATTTCGGTGTCCCGGTTCTATGATTTTATTGGAAATTGATACGCTATTTTACATTTTGATGTGTCTTGACATAATCATAGGATTTTGTTTGACAGCAAAATTGAATGATTATAAAACACAGGAAAATAAATTATCCCACAAATATATAGTAAAAGATAGGATGTATGTTATTATACGTTTATGTAATATTCAAACACACCTTACATCAAACAACCTTGTCCATCTGACGTGTTGAAGTGTGAGTTGGAAGACACACGCAGGCTTCTCACAAAATTACTTAGACTCCGACCACGAGAGAATAAAGACAGAAAACCCTTAAACCAAGACTTGTAATTTTATTTTATTCTAAACCAAAGCCAAAAATTAAATCATTGAAAAATGCTTTTTGATGGAGGCGCCTGGTATCTCTTGATAATATGCCGTTAAGAGGAAAAGTATTGAAATAACATAAATCTGCCCAGTTGTAGTGATCTGAAGGATGAAAACTAGATATGTTGGAGTTTTTACTTCGCCATGTCCATTGCTTTAACTTTACTAAATACTTGTATTAAGGTAGCATTTTCTTTTAAAATGTGGTCAGTCTGACTGAATTGTATTGTGTTTGAATGTTAAAAAAGTGGGACAGTTCAAAGTATTTCTCTTCATTTGCGAACTGTATCCTACAAGAATAGGATAGGGACGATGCAATTTTAAATCAATTTCCTTTCTTTTAGTGCTTTACACTGCGGAAAAATTCTTACTGACTGACTGACTGACATTGTCTGGAAATACTTGGAAAAACCACAACATAATAATAGATTCGTAGAATCAGCTCATCAAAGTTGCCGACGATTCTGGACGAAGCGATGATTTTTTAAAGATTGGGAAGACAAAACAAAACGTACCAACAATGAGTAACGTTAAAATCATAACTTCAATTTTAACCTTTTAAAGCTTGCAAATACTAATTCATAAATGACTGAAAACGACGATAGGCATGGTTTATCGTCTATCACGTCCATCCGTCCACTTTTGAAATGAAGCACCTTTTCCTTTTATGATCGTAAAGCAAATGGTAGTGCCCTGGCACAACAGCATGTTCGCGCTCGGTTCACATTATTATTGTGGCATGCGTCACCGGGGCCAGCTATTTTAAAATTTAATTCTAATTGCATCAAAGCCGTGTCGGTTGAGTGCGTTCGAGGCTGGACGGATCAGTCACTTGATGAACCACACTTCAGGGTTGCGTTGCGCATAATCGTTAAGGCAACAGATACGATCGTAAAAGAATTTATGATTGCACAAATTGCAAGATTGTGCGGGCTTCTCCCATTGCTCGAGCGCACTCGCTTCATCCTTTGCCATGGCAGCAGCACTTTACGATGATGGTTAATGATTTTGCTGGTTGTGCCGTTGTTTTATGTGGGTCATGTTTTACACCGTCGGTTGATTATTATGGAGATACATTTTTGGAGAGATAATTAGAAGGCTGGCGTGTTGTCCCCCAGAAGTAAGTCTAACAAAAGAATATATATTTCACGCATTAAGCGTTTCGAATTCTCTCGCCGGGGTAATGCTAAATGATGCTGAAGCTTTACCAAATGCATCTAAAGAAGGGAAAAAAATCATTCTTTTGCGATGAAGTAAATAAGAAAATGGCATTAATGAATGGCATTTTTCTTTATAATTCAAATTAAAACAAAAAAAGATTACCTAGCGAGAAAGAAAGAAAGAAAGTTCTGTAAGCGATTATGATGGATGCTGTTTGCACAAGGAACTTATTTTCTGCTGTTTGGTTTTACTTTCCACACCGGAAAAGTTACCCTTTTTGCTATCACAACACAACATGTTAAACCTGTGTCGCTCCATCGCTCCTGCTCGAGCTGTTGGGAGGAAGCACTGGCCACTATCGAAATGCTACTTTTGATGAGTTAAAGTTCTTCTTGCCCGCGTCGAATTCTTGTTCTTCTTTAGTTAACACTAATACTCGCTGCCACGACTGCCCTGTTCGTTCGCTGTCCGGTGTGCACAGCCATTTTGTACAGCTCGCGACGGGCATTGAAACTAATTTAACTCTACTCGCTGCTGATTATGCACCGTCGTCGTGCTGCACACAGTTGTTACAATGTTACAACGGTGCACAAACCNGGCCACTATCGAAATGCTACTTTTGATGAGTTAAAGTTCTTCTTGCCCGCGTCGAATTCTTGTTCTTCTTTAGTTAACACTAATACTCGCTGCCACGACTGCCCTGTTCGTTCGCTGTCCGGTGTGCACAGCCATTTTGTACAGCTCGCGACGGGCATTGAAACTAATTTAACTCTACTCGCTGCTGATTATGCACCGTCGTCGTGCTGCACACAGTTGTTACAATGTTACAACGGTGCACAAACCGATGCAGCGCCCGACCCGACCCGAGTGGAAAACTTGTGCACCGAAAGTCATTAAACTTAAGTCGAAGGTGTTGCTCCTTTCCTTGGCTTATTTGTACGAGGTGGCGCTTGCGTGGGGCCGGGCGACCGGTTGCTGGGTGATGCTTTTCATCGGCTTCCCATCCTTCTGAGCGGCGGGAAACCGTTAAGGTGTTTGCATTTACGTTGATTTATTTGCACTTGACACCGTTTGAAGTTATGGCTGGGTTTGTGTGAAGGCGTGGACTTGCGTGGAAGCAGGAAGCAGCAAAAGGGGAAATTGTTTAAGATGAATCGTCCGTGCAACCGTTGTTACTTTTTCGCAACTACTGCTTCACTTTCCACCGTATCCTTTACTTCCGTTGAGCGCACTTTTGCCACTTAGATAATCTAGGGCAGGTCGGGCACGTCCGTTTTTGGATCGGTTTTAATTATAAGCATTTTTATTAAAACTCTCATTTCCATCCCTACGCTCGGGAACATTCATTCTCCTTATCGATATTGTTGTGCTTGTAGTGGCACGTTGGAAGGAACCCTGTTTTTACGGACCCTGAATACACAAGAAAAAGGAGACAAAAAAAGAGTGACACAAGACAGGAGAAACGAGACAGTTTTCCATGACACCAGAAGCTCCAGAGGAAACGACCAACCAGGTTTGGGTCGGACGTGGTTAGTATTTCTGTAAAGTAATCGGCTTTTGTAATTCCGATCCCTGGTCATATTTTTACACAACGCTCGGGTGAAATGATATTAGTCCTAGCACAACTTTGACTCTTATTGTGGCTAATTTTAATGTCGCTCAGAGTCATGCGATGTCTCTGCGATGCCTTGCGTGGTGTTGTGTAACGGACAGTAGTGTGAAAGCAGCTGGAAATTATCATACTTTAACTACGTGAGGGACCGATCGCTGGGTAGGAGGGCTCGCACAATCCTTCGTACATGGAAAACTATTGCACCAAAGCTTGTCGAAGCAATTTAATTAAACACCACCGGTGACACTACGATTGCATGCAATTGAAAAGGATCAGTTGATTAAGAAGCAAAACCAGCATCTCGTACTGCTTTCCATATGGCCGGTCTACTGTCGACGTAGTTTACGCAAGATGTTGTTTCTCCATCATAAAAATACCAGCAGCAGACGGTACTATACACCTACACCTAGCTAGAAGATTTCCAATCACGAAGCGCAGCAGATCGGAAATTGGAGCTTTTTGCCCACTTTGCTTCCCACAGTTTGCCTCCATCCATTGGCAAGAGTTTAGCTTGCAGCTCGCAACAACTCCACTCCAACTCCCCCCCCCCCCCTCCAGAACTAAGCAAAGTAAATGGGGCAATGGGTGGATTAAGAAAGTTTTAAATCGATTATTCCACCAGCTTGACACCTTTGGTCCGGTTGCGAACGGTTTTTGGTCGGTTGGTGATCTTTGTCTTTCGAAAGGTACGCCCTCCCCCCGGCGGGGTTGGTGCCAAAGTTCAGCAGCCCGTGTGCTTTGTTGTGGACCCGTGCCAGCAGCATCCGAATCCGGTTTGGTGTAATTTCGCCCGAAACGTAACTTGTTTCGCGAAGTGCAAACCATCGACATTTCGTCGGAAAGTGTAATTGAATTTATGATTTTCACCGCTCGCGCTTCACTGTGTTTGTGAATGTATATACACACACACACACAACGCACACGTAGCAACAACATGTTAGTGGGTTCTGGTAAATGAATTTTTATGCTCCAGTTAGGAATTGGGTATATTTACATATCGAAATAGAACAAATTTAATACGAGCTGTTGGAATAAAACTGTCAAGGGTTTTTTTCTATGGCATCGAACGCTAGCATACCGTTTACGTAGGGAAATTTGAGGAACTTTCAATTCTGCAAATATGGTTTCATTTGGATTTTTTTAATACCATTTGCTACCCAAAATGGATGCAGTCAACAGATACCATGAAGTCGTACAGTTGGAACATTAATATGATTTTTATCGATATTAAATTCCGGTTTGCAAATTGTTGTCTACCATTCTCGCAGTAGACTGGGACATTGTTCGAATCTCCTTAGTCGAGTAAAGTTGTCTGGTACTATTCTGGTGACGTCACTAGCTTAAGAGAGTTTGACGTGCTGAATTCGACTACCTTAATGCTACTAAAAATGTGAAAGTTTAAACGTATTTAGCGCTTTTACGCGGAAATGTATTGACACGTGCAATTTTCCAGGAACCATTACACAACAGTGTCTCTGTGTGAATCCAAAGTATAGAAAAAAAGCGTTTCGAATTTAATTATCTCACCCACTACTGAGTCTCTTCTCGGGGAGATTATTTCTTGCCTTCATTTCACGTCAAAAGCAATTTATGGGAAAACTTTTTCATCAATTTAGAAAATTTTACATGATGAAAATAAACCGTACCAACCGGATGAGCGATTTGTCGCGTTAATCCGTAAAACTGAGCGAGTCTTTCTATCGCGTCGTATTGGAAAGTCATTGTACGATTTTGTTGCTTCGATTGTTTATTTAGGCGTTCGGGCACACTGTGGGGGAGAATTAAACTGCGGGCACGGGCACTGTTGGGATTACGTGGCCATTCTTGAAGGACAAAAAAAGGGCAACCATTCGGGATGATAAATGGGAGGTTGGTGTGGGATACAAATTTGCTCTCATTACTCAGCACAAAGTTTGCGCTGACCTTACCAAACACTGCTCATTGTGTCGCATCGTTCCACTAATGTTTCACCTCTTTTTTTGTTTTGATTGTTTCTTTTGTGTGTGTGTGTTTGTGCCATCGATTGACAATGGTTTAGTGATCGTATTGAAGCGCATTGTTATTATTGCAACCAGCAGGTATAGTAGCAGTATCGTTCAGCAATCAACAGGTGAACGCACGGACTCATCATTTAGTGCCAATCAACATCAATCCACGGTTGTGAGTGTTTCGTTTGTTTGATATAAAATCGATATGTCGAGGTTAACTTGCCCCGTCCGAGCAAGGAATGGATCGATTTCACAAACCCAAAACGGTACCCCCAAACAAAAAAAAGCTGTAGTAATTGGAGGAAATTAATGCAATCAACAGTTTCGACACGTTCGCAAATTTCAAACTCCTTCTACCCATCCAATGGCATTACCGTTGTCGGTCATTGCCGCCACATCACAAGAGCATTCAATTCGAGTACCGAAGCACACACACAAACACACACACACATATATTGGCTCACAGTAATGGCAAATTTTTAATGGCGATGCTGAAGACCGCACAGGTGAAAGTAGAAAGCAATCGGAAAAGAGTGTAAAATTGATCGGACAGAAGCGGTAATGGCTCTGTGTGTGTGTGAAGGGAATAGGGGTTTCCCACCCCACCCCCCTTCTATTTTGCTGCTTTTTACGAAAAGTCAATACAAAATTCCTTAAAAAGTTTCGCGTTAACTTCGATTTCGCAAGTTGCGCGGCATGCGCGAAACGTTTGCAGCGCGAAAAGCATTACTGGAATTCTTTCACTGCAAAAGTGCATAAAAAATGTATGCACTTTCCCTAGCCACTAGCCACGTGCGCTTTCTGTTTCTGTATTATTTAATGGAATTCTTATTCCAGTTGAAGCAACTTTGCAAAACTTTCACAATTATTCTTTGCCGTACGGATAATGTGTGATTGTTTAATAGATGAATAAAAGGAAGGAATAACATTCCTGAAAATTATGTTAAGTGATTGAATAAACTTTTCTGTTCTGAATCACCTTTTTTTGGCGTGCTTAACAGCATTACAAATTTTATTGTGTAGGGTATTAAACTTAAATGGACAAAGAACGAAGCCACAAAAAAAAACAGAAGGTTTCTACAAACAAAACTTTTACATCCTTTTTTTTTCTTCGCTCCCGCTAAGTCCAATAACACGTGTACGAGTTAACGTACCTTTATTGCTGCGAAGAAGCAAACTTTGTTCTTTGTCTTCACTTTTTTATCGGCCATTGCCCACACTCGGGAGAGAGAAAGAGAGAGAAAGAGAAAGAGAAAGAGAGAGAGAGAGAGAGAGAGAGAGAGAGAGAGAGAGAGAGAAAGTAAAAGTTACCAACAGTTTTGTGGTGGTGGCCGCATTTCGCTTTCGGCCCTTTTTGCCGTTCGCTATAACGCTTGTGAATTGCAATAAAAGCGCATTATGTTTAATACGCCACCTCACGTCAAGAGTGAAAGTGTGCGCTTGGTTGTGCCGGTTCGGCCGTTTGGCATGGTCCGCGACACACCAAGAAGGACCAACAGACCATTTACGCTCCCGCGAGTTCCTGCAAGTAAGTGTTTTGCGGTTTGGCTGCAACGACTTTGGCTCGTATTGAGCCGTCCTTAAGATCGTTTGCTTTTATCGCTTCCCATCCGCAAGCACGGCAGCAACAGCAGTGATGCAGCGCCGTGGATGGAAACTGTTTGATGATACGCTTCGGCTTTGATGATACGCCACTGTGTAGGACGCAGTTCGGTGGCGCAACATCGTAGATACACACCGTAGCCAATGGTGGTAAATGATCTGGTCGCATTCGTACCGCAAAGCTGTTGTTGCCATCGTTTGTGCGGTTGTACGCTGTGGGAAAACCGGGCCAACCATACCGCCTGATGGGGGCCGTACCGGTGCTCTTTGTAGTGACGCACTGAGCAAGCTTTCTTTAATGCACTCTCAAGACTGTTCGTTACGCAACGCGCTGTCGGGATGCGATCCGGCGACATGCACGTTGTGCAAACAAACGTCGCTTGCCTCTTGTTGCACGTCGGTGTGCCTGCTACCGTTGTGTGGCTGTTTATGCGTCTCGGGTGTGTCGCGCTGGCGATGGGCATGGGAATAAATATACAACTCTCCGCCTCCGACGCGTGTCCGCAAGTGCATTAAACTCAACCGAGACAACCGGTTAAAGCGAATAGTTCGTGTGAATTCGAACGGAAACTCCCAGCAATGTGCATATCTACAATGTTCCTTTCCTTTGCCAAGTCGGTCGGTTGCAAAGACAGCTTCCAAAAGATCTTACAAAGGACGTCCGAACGTAAGGATAACTTTCCGACATTCGGTGCCGTAGGTTTTTTTTTTCCTCTGTTTTTCCTTTTTTTCCCCGCACAGCTTCAGCTGTTCCGTGGTGCTGTGGTGGCCGATGAAAGACAACCACGAAACACGAACCAGCGCTCGTCACTGGTCGGTGGTGGTCGTGAACCTGGTGATGGCGTGGCTTGGTGTAACAACCTCGCCCAATACGCAAACAGTTGGTGTACCGAAAAGATATGCTGCAAAAATGGAGCAGAAAAATAGAAAGAAAATTGCCAACCTTTTTTCAATGCATTCGATGAGGTGAAGCTTTGCAAAATAAAAAAGGGGGAGAAAGTTAACTTATCTTTCCTCCCCGCTTGTAGACAAACGTTCCTTTCGGCAAGTCCGGGACCCGAAACTGGAGCTGTTTCTCGCTTCGATTATTCTCGATGCATGTGTATGGGTGTGGATGTACCACATAAAAGGACGTGAAAATAGGGTAATTTTCCGTTTTGTCGACTATCGCTTTCCTGTCGACTATCGCGATACAAGGGGGAAGGTGCCGAAGGTGGACATGGGAGACGCACCGAAAAAAGGACAGCAAGTAAGCGAGGATCTATCTTTAGAAGCTGCTGCTGTGGGAAGTTCGGGCGGTCCCCATACGGTCACAACAAAGAGTAATATTGCGCTACAGAGCACCGAGTACGAGAAGAGTGTGTCCGACGCTGAGTGGTCTGAGTGCACTCGATGTAAGCTCAGACAGCAGCGCACGAACGGAGCGTACGAGGCCCTGTTGAGTTCATTGGTTCATTCCCTACCGAGCGGGTGAATGATTTTACACGCCACGTTACTCCATCGCATCGGGTTTGGAGTTGCCGATGGGTTTTGCTAACTGGAACGCGCTCTGTGGAAGGTTTGAAAAGGGGGATGGAAGTAAACCTTCCCATTTGCACCACATGTTACACGGTCGAAGTCAACGCCCTATACAGTGAACGGTGACCGGATGGTGCATAATTCGATTCGAGATGGCACCAGTGCACACGATGTGGACCATTACGCATGGACCGAGTGGTTTAAGGGTTGGAAGTTAGTTTTAATTATTCTCCGTTATTGTGTGGGACAAGGGTGTGCTTGACTTTTATGAGCATTTCAGCACTAATGGGGATATGCGTGAATGGTTTTGTTTGGTCAGAGGTCAAAGTTTGCTTTTCTAAAATGTCTTTTCAAAATTACGGTTGAAGGTTTATTTTACCGTATAATTTATTTTTCTTTAATATTCAAATCAAAATAAAAGTATGCGATCTTGATCATTTAGAACCATTCGCTTAGGAGAATGATCTACGGGTTTGTTCCGATGCCGTTACAACACTCCGCCACTGGTTGGTGTTTGAAAAAGGCTCGCCCTCACCAGTAACTCACCGAAGCGGACTTCATAAACGGACAGGTGAAGACAGCCCCGTAGCTCACCCATAGCTCGGACTCGGAGAAAACTAGATCCGAAGCCCAATCGCACCCAAATCGGCCGATTATAAAACATCACTGCCAAAAGTCAAGCCCTACTCAGTATCGCGTTGTCTGTGGTTCGGTAAGGGTGCGCCCAGTTCGGTTCGTTCACTGGTGAACCGTTTGCTAGGAGGTGTTTGCTTCGGAGGTTTTTTTTTTTATTTCGAGTCCCTTCCGGTCCAGTTATCCTTGAGCGTACGTAGGTAACTCACGAATTGTGATCGTTTTGAGTGCATGGATGCTGTGCTGATGAGTGCACGGAGCAAGAAAGAGCGTGACGCGAGAGAGTGACCGTGAGCTTTTGGTTAGTGAGCGTGAGCGTGAGACTGGGGCGTAAATGAAAGTGAGAATGATTCGGTGAACACTTTCTCCCACAGGCCTGCCACAGGCAAATCGGGCCGGTCTGCGTCTGTTTGGTCGAAATAAAACACCGTCCGTGGCGTGAGTTAATTTGACAGAAAGCCACTCTACTACGCACACACACTCGCGGGCACAAGCAATTTGTTAGTGTGCTAGTGTGCTGGCAAGTGCTGATACCGTGCAGCGTCTGCTCACTGGAAGGAGTGTCTCAGTGTTATCAACTCTCGAGCTCTCATTTAGGGCTCGGCACGGCAAACGTTTATTGGTGAGATAAAGTGTATTTTGCATTTGTTCGGTACGGGTCGAGCAAGTACAGAGCTCACGGCAACCACGGCAACTCCAGCATCCCGGTTTGGTAGCGACACCAAACTAACCTTCCCAATCAGTGTTTGCTGAACTCGCGGCTTTGAAGTTTAAGTGTCCGGTTGGCATTCTGCCCGCAAAACGTTAACCCAAAGAAAGGGAACAAAAAAATGTGTAGCATGGTCCCCATGGTCTCTTAACCGGTTTAGTGCATGTTTTCATATGGTACGCTCCATATCTGTCACCAGTGGCTCCCCAATAAACAGTGTTTAATTGTCGTAAGTGATAATGCATGTCCTGTGGGTGAGATTTACAACTGTGGCGCAGTTCAGCTGTGGCAAAAAGGGGTTATCACTTTCCTTTTCTTTGGTTAATTTAATGCATCAGTGATTGTGCAATAGAGGTGATTGGTAGTTGGGAAGAATAGGATGGAATGGAATTTTATTACATATACATTCGCTTATTTGCAATTTGTAAATGCAGATTACTGTAATATAGTGTCGTTTCGTGGTGGATGATATCGAAAGTGACGCGTCAAAGATACAAAAAGGCCATTAATCAAAAATATCTTAACCAAAAAAAATAAAGAATGTTTGCTCAAGTGATTCCAGTGTAGAGTGAGAGGAAAACAAAGTGTCTTAACAATCTGTAGGATGTGATTTCTTACTAATCGATTTGTGTGGAACCGAATGAATATTTTATGCGAAAATGCTTGTTCGAAAAAAGCGTTTATCTGGTTTGTTTAAATTTTTCTTTCACAGCTTCATTTATGTTTATTGTTACTAAAAGTGAAACATCATAATTCTTTGTTTCCATCATATCGTTTTCATGATTTAATTCACCAATCGTTCCGATTATGTACATCAGTTTGCTTAATAAAATGACACGTTTAATATTATGTTGATCCATGTACTGCACGGTGAAGCATTAAAATGATCATACGATAAATCATGATTTACGCCAGAATCGATCATTGCTCTGCAAAGGAATGAATAATTAACGTAACGAACAACCACCGCACAAATCTCTGGCTGATTATTCATTATAACACACGCAGCAGCCGTTCTCAGTGGGAATGATTTTAATTAGTGTAAAATCCCTTATTACGTTAAGCCCCCCTCGGTAAAGTCCGCTGGGTTCGGGTTGAAGGAAATGTAAATCACATAGCACTTGTGCACAATTTGGAAGATTCGTGTACGTGTGCGTATATCGATTGGTGTGCAACGAACAAAAACCACGCTCGATGCACACTTTTGTCGTAACCGACACGTTTACGGGTCGATGCGTTTTGGGTAAGTCCAATTATCATATCCGGGCTAAAGTCCATGATTCGCTCTATCGACCTCGCAGTCCTATTTATATATGCCCCCTTATGCATGGGTTTTGGCAGGTTGTTTGCAGTAAGTGCAGATTACACATTGCTCGGTTTGGACGCAACTCTTCCAAAATCATTGTGTAATGGAAAATGGAACGCACGTAAAGTGTGTCGTGGAGAGATTACCTCGAAAGGAACGGTTTTAGTTAGTGGTTTAATATCTTGGAAGCATTAATATCGCATGTGGCATGGTTTGATTCCATCTTTATTGCTCATAATAACCATCCTTCCGGAGATTCTAATGAATTCTGTATCCTAATGGAGACGCCTGGTACTTCAAAACGGATGTAACATGGAGCCGCCTGGTCGTTGTAAAATTGTGTTGTGTGTGTGTGTTTTGTTTTGGTAGGAAATTGGCCCACTTCTTATAATTCATGGTTTTACATACGAAACCACCACCTAGCAGAAAGAAACAGCAACTCGCAATCATGTAAACATCATGTTATAGATTTGTTCATTCGTGACCACAAACGCAAAGGGCGTAGCACGGAACGTGGGCCACTCGAGTCGACCACAAGCATTGTTAATGGATAAAAGCAACCTTTCGGGCTCGGGGTTGTTTCCACCCCCCCCCCCCATAGACTCGTAAAATGAATCGCTAGGAGAGCAATAAAACTTCATAATTCCTTCATCCGGTAACTGAAGTGTGGCCCTACCTACGAGCCATAACAAAACTTTGTTTTTTTTTCCCCGAGGCCATTTAGATTTTCGTACGAATGTTTTGATTGTGTTACCTGTTGCCCGGGTTACACGTTTTAGAAAGCAACCACTGTATACTGCGTTGTAGGTTTAGTGGTTTCCACGTGTGGGCAATTATTACGGGTTTTAAGAACTGTATGAGGTCAGGTACATCAAATACATCTGTGTCCTGTGTAAAGTTGAAGTTGAGTTGGCCTAAAAGTTGTACTCGAAACACTTGTTGTTCCCTCATTATCACTTTAATTTACAACATAAAAAAGTTATTCTAGCGTCACTTTCTAATACAACAAATAATGTATACATTTTTGTGTAAATTGACAATTGTACAGTGTGTAGAACACGTGTTTTCTCAAACAGCACTATGTGTAACGAAAGTATAAACCTCGTGGTCTTCTGGTTTGTTTGCAACTAACTTTTTATTTACATGTAACTGTTAGTCCGTTGGCTCTCAACTCGTTTACGTCATGCGATCGACGAGTTTGACGTACGTGCGTTTACACTGACCGATCCAAAGCGTAATAATTTACACGACAACAATATTGTAAGAATTTTCATATGTACTTTAACTTTATCTTCATCTTACTTTGCGTACTACCTTGGAAACGTTTATGTTGTTCATTGCTAAATAATGCTTTCATCTTGCCAACAGGAAAGCACAGCAGAAAGAGCAAACATTCCTAAGCCACCAAAGCAAAGTGTAAGATAAATGAGAAAAGCCAACAATGGGTGCAATAAATACGTCGAAAGCTATGACGACGATGTGCGCGATTGCCAGCAAAGATGAATGGAAGTGTTGTTTTGTTTCCCGTCGTGTGCCGGTCTCATATACAGCCAATCAACTGAGTCATTGGTTTGGAAATGAGATTTTTCTTGCTTCCTGTTTGCTGCTAATACCTGGTGACAAATTTCATCCTTAACTTGCCGCACGAAAAATGTTCCATTTGGAAGTAGATCCATCTTTGGCGGAAGCAAACAGAGTGTCGAGCCAGTGAGATAGACACTTTGGCGACTGTTCATTGCTAAAAGTTGCTATAAAAGGTAAAAGATTCTCCTGCCAAGTGAATACACGGTTGCTAGAATGCTTGTTGCTAATGAAAGCGTGCGATATAAAGAACAATTCCACCGACATCAAAGGTAAAGTTTGCGAGGTAAAGCGTTTAATGAATGAGAGTCGGAAGGGCTCACCGAACGTATCAAGCTACAGTCGGAAGTTACAGGTGCCAAGGTACATGTCATAAATCGCACTTATTTGGGCTTAATTTCGTGCCCATTACCATGAAAGTCAAATGAAGTGGTCGGTGTTTAACACACAAAATTAATACGACACATCACACCACGCTCCCTACCACGTGGCATTCGGTTGAAACTCACGGTAACTTATGCCCTTCCGTTGAGCCCAGCGTCGTTTTATTAATTTGTCAACGTTTCCGACCACCTTGTCGCCCGGTTTTCGTTCCGTTTTTAAACTGACAGGAGGGTACACGAGCGGGCATCGTGCTGGAAATGTTACGGAGAAAGAGAACAAAAAAAAACACACACACACCGTAATAGATTAGACCATGAATAGACGAGCTGTTGTGTGTGCAGATTAAATTAAATTCCTAACGCCGCGAACGAAAAATGATGAGCAGCAGGATGAACCACGTTTCGGGCGCGCTCGCGCACGGTCACGTTCACGCCGATGTAGACGCTCAGTGTTGCTCACTTTGCTGTCCCTGGTGATGTCGTGCAACTAACGCTAACACGACCATCTGAAAAGCTGTGTCCACGCAAACGCAGGTGGTGATGCGTTTTTTTGTTTTAGGGGAGAAAAGTTGTTCTACGGTGAATATTCCTCTCGAAGAGCAGGCTGGCTTTGTCGGTTGGCTATAATTTGAAGGAAACAGGAAAAGCAATTTAGCGCGGTGAAATAAGCAGAGAAGAAAAGTTGCTTTAATCATTGCACTAAACTTATCCACGATTGTAGTACCTCGTTCAGGAGAAGAGAATGTGTAGCCGCTTTGTGAGAGCCACAGCGCTGGGTGAAATTTTAAAAACAAAACCTCAAAAAATGCACATGCTAAGAAGTATCATTTATAACGCTAGACAAATCGAGACCCTTCACAGCCAGCACTGCAACATTCGCATTTCTCCAGTCTGCTTCAGCCTGACGGCAAAGGGAATGGTAATGGTGGGGACACGTGGCACGAGCACGTGCACCAAACCTTGCCCGCAGCTGCGTGGTAACATTTTATGCAAATATGTGCTTATTAAACGTATGAGCAACAGTGTTTCGCACGTCGTTTCGTGTACGGAATCATGTCTGTACGTTTCCTCGCTTGGTTTTGTTTTGTTTTTTTTTCTGCTGCTGCTATCTGCCAGGAAAATGAACCACCAGAACCGTCTGACTGGCTCTGCTCTTGCCGGGTGCTATTTTCGCTGCATATATAACATTCCCATCCCCCCCAAAAAAAACGAAAAAAATATTCACCCAAAAGCCTGGTTGAAACGAACGCAGCCACATTGAGGCTAATTTTAAAAGGAATGGTGCAACAACCGTTTGCGGTTGTCGATGGTGAAAATGGGATTTTGTGTGAAAATATGCTCCCGCCTCGCTTTGCTTCGCATACGGCTGCGGGCTGTGCAACGTTACCAGTGTGACCCTGCAGAGCACTGGCACAGGAAGGGTGGAGAAAAGTGTTAGCTTAAGATTAAAATGTTATCACACCAGGTGATGGAAAGAACAGGCAGTGAAACGAAAAAATTGTCCACCTTTTTTTTTTTAAATGTATAAGCTTGCGGAACAACCATGAGAAACAAAAGAAAGAAAGTGCACGTGGCGTAACATATTTGTTTAGGTAATGTTTTGAGAAGATTTAAGGTCGACCCACAAAGCTTATTATAAACGAATAGGTTTAGTGTTGGGTGTCGCCTAAGGTGAGCTGAGAGTATCGAAGAAGATCAACATCATCATTCCTTGCCAATGATGATGATCGTTTCAGTTATTATGTGTGAAAGATTCGGTTTTGAGTGCGAGTGTGAGTAAGCGTGTGAATATTCTTTCCTGACGATATGATTGAATGTAAACCCATCCCTTAAGCTACTTATTTTATCTAGTTGATCAAAAATTCTGTGTAAAAGACACTGAAGTAACAAATGTCTTCATAGGATTTTTGCTT
Source organism: Anopheles rivulorum (assembly GCA_018908115.1). Taxonomy (NCBI): domain Eukaryota; kingdom Metazoa; phylum Arthropoda; class Insecta; order Diptera; family Culicidae; genus Anopheles; species Anopheles rivulorum. The sequence goes on from STHB01000005.1 coordinate 70,686, forward strand.
TAAACAAATTATTACTTGATTGTAATAGGCCACAACTAAGTGTTTCAATGTGTGTGTTCAGTCCAGAGTTGAGCCTTCTTTTTGCGATGTTAAAGCTGCAATGAGAGAGAAAAAACACACACACAACTTAACATATTTCTCCGAAAAGCTTTACGCTTCATTTTAATAATCATGGTCGATTGTGTACGTTGGTAGCATAATTATTAAAACCTTACGTACGTGCGTAAATTTGATGCAAACAAGAAACGTATTTCCGAGTAACACGATCCAAAGTTTCCTCTCTTTTTTTTTGTCGGCCCTGTAGCATTATCGGGTTCCTGGAATGGATGATTCCAGAGAAAGTGATTACATCTATGCTAAACCTGCCCACGGTGCTGTGTACGGGAAACGGGAACACAGATTTACACAACCTTTACCAAGCTAAGAAAGCGCAGACAGTGAAGCCATTGCTGCCAAACAGTGAATAAACGCCATGCCATACGGAATTCATATCCTTCACGGAGCCATCCATTATGGTTGCTATACACTGGCCTTCGTGTGCTACGTACGCTGCATACAATCAACTTGCTGCCTGTATGCCTGCTGTGCGTTGCGAAATGTGTAGCTTACCGTGAAAGCATTTCCTTGTAGCACACTTTCACACATCGAAACTTTACTGCTGTTGGCAATCCGTCGAAAGGATTGCAGCGTGATACCTTCGACCATACCATGCACGTATCTGTCTCACACGCATATATGTATACAAATATCGGATGCGACCATCATGGCCGCAAAAGCAAAACAAATACAATAGACAGCAGGCACATTCACACACACAGACACTGCTAGCGCAAATGTAGCGTGCGTGCCCATCTCGGAGCTCGGCATTCATCAAAAATTGATATTGCATCACAGTTTTGTTTGCCAAATCCGGCGGAAATCGGTGAAGAAAAAGGGTATCGATTGGAGCATTGGAGGAGGGTAAAGTTTCCGCCTGGTTGGAGTGCTTGTTTGAATTTCAATCGAACCATCATCGCTTGCCACACATCCCTCATGCCAAAGGTGAAACTGTGTGACCAATTTCCGCGAAGCCGAATGAAAAACGAAAAAAAAAGAAAGACGCTACGTCACAACAATGAAAGCTTCGCAAACAATCGCCTGTATAAATCGCCCCGTTGTTGCGAGGATGGAAGTTTCCGCGAAATCAATCCTTGCCAAGGTACAATCTGGTATGATGTTTCATACCATCTGACATTTGCGGTAGGATACGAATATCTGACAATGCAATGCATCCGGTAGCTCTTTGTTGCAAAATTACGGTGAAACTGGATAGCACTATACCACGCATTATCTCTTTGCGATAGGTTTATAAGAGTGCATAATGTATACATTTTTTTCCTGTACTTCAAAATGGTTTCTTTGTTGCTTGTGACACGTTTGTGGAGTGATCGTAACATGGTGCATCGGTTCAATTTTTCTACCAGGAACACAATGTCCTTTTAAACAATAATAGTATTTAACGAAAGGTTGCAAACACATTCTGGGACAACATTTCCATACTGATTGCGAAGTGATAGCTATTTTTAGCGAAACCACTCCTTGTTACAGGGGCTTGATTCAAACCGAAACAGACAATTTGCTTTTCGGAGTGGGATTTATGCTCGAAATCCATATTTGCGCCTGTGATTGTTATGCGTAGGTTGATGCACGAAAATAATGCTTCTTTTCTGTCGCCTTGCGCCATCATCTGGCAGAGGTTCGTGGAACTCGTGCGAGAGTTTTTGGCATAAAGAAACAAAAAACAAACTTACCCTTTTTTTGTGCTTCGAAAGTTGTGGTACGTGATTTATGGAGCTGAAAGCACCAGGAACGCTGGATGGAGGAACGAAAAAGCAAAAGAAACATTCTTCTCTTACCGCATCATTGTTATGGTGAATGCTTTCACGGAATGACAATGACTACACTTTGTGGTAAATAATTTGTAACAAATAGATGTATTGCAGTGAATGACTTTACGCCGTAAAGCGAAAAATGAAATTATTCAGTATTAATTATTATTTCACAAAAAGAAAGAAATGATAATAAGCAAACGCATCGTCTTGCTTTTATAGTTATCAACCATAAAAAGGCAATGGTTTAATTACGCTCACATGAGTTAATGAACAATCAATCAAGCATTGGCCGTGGCCGATCCGTTGCTGAAGGCTTATTGAATCACGCGAACGAAAGCCGCCCGGATCATCTTTATCGTCCCAAAATAACTTAAATTATTCAACATTCATTATCCGTGCTGCTCTCGTGCCATCGTGGCATCGAGATGGTGGTAGATGTCCGAAAAACGTGCCCATACCGATTCGGTCGGTTCGTTCGATACGGGGACACTATATCCGTGACCGGTTCGGTCCATTGGTGGCTTTGTTTGATTTCAATTATCTAATTATTCGTACAGCATTTGTCCGGGAAAGCTTTCAGCAGACTGCTGGCAGGCTACCCCGTGGTGTACGGTCATCGGAGAGTTCGTGGACACTGGACACGTTAGACGAAATTATATGCAAACAAAGCCTGCAGCAATCTCGCCGAAAAGGGAAAGGGTCCGATGGGACCGTGCACCATTGTTGTTACTCCCTTGTCACAACCTCAACCAAGCCTCGATTGGCTATCGATTGGAATCAGACCATCCCATCCTTTCCAACGGACTAGCTCCTGGCTGTTGGTGAGGATATTTGTTTGGTTTGGTAATAAATTCCGTGTGTTTATGGAACGAGTCTGGCACGGATGCGGGCGTGCAACAGACACGCTGGCCGCCGAAGGACATCCGATCGAACACAACGAGTGAGTTGTTGGCCAAAGTTGGTCCCACGGCATGGTTTTGGCACCGACCATTCGTTGAGGTAAATAAAAACGGAAATGAAACGCATCTCGACAGCGTGTAGCCGTAATAAAAAACGAGCCAAAAGTTCCAAATGAGTGCTCAGCATCCTTGTCTTCTGGTGTAGCGCTGCCAGCGAAGAAGTTTTAGCGAACCGAACTCCCGTAGACAAAGGGTTCTTTTTTTTTTGGTTGTTGATCATGCTGGGGAAGGAAAATGGATTGGACATTGGACCGAAACCGAAACCGACACCAACACCGTCTTCGAACAGTATTTTGGAGCAATGAAGTCTGAAGACGAGAATGACTAAACCATACCCCATCGTGCTCTCTAATCAGTGACCAAGTAACAAAAGGAATGAAAAATCTCAAGAACTCCTGTGTGTCTGATGAGAATGTGA
>STHB01000005.1:78714-156214 GCA_018908115.1 Anopheles rivulorum
TGAAAAGTCTGGCCGTTTGTAGGTGCTGTGTTGCTGTGGATCTGTTCATTTAACAATTCCTTCCAATTCCATTCACCGGTCGGTTGGGTGCGTTCGCTCGGATTGTTTTATTTTATTTGGATCCACCGTAAACTTTCTAACAGCAAACAGCTTCGAAGTTGGGTTGGCTCTGTGCCTGTCGGCTTTGGATCATCGGTGTGGCAAACGTCACGGTCATGGCACCGTTGGGATGCGTGAATCTGAACGCAAATAGCATGCACAAAGCAGTGCTGTCAATTGGACACCAGAAAGGGTATTATCCCTTCGGTATTGCTTACAGCACTGGAAATGGTGCCATATCATAGGCATCTGCATGTGAACAGATTTTGAGCTTCAAAGTTTAAATGATTAAAGTTGAGTTGAGAGTATGCACAGGTGTAAAATGTAATATTCATCAAATTGGTATAGCTAAACTATACCAAATATTGTTAATCTGTTGTTTTTGATATGAGTTGAAATTTGTCGTTAACTGTATCAGAATCAATTGCGAATCAATCAATGTTTTATCTCGAAATAATGCTACCAGTGTTAGCAATTTATCCATAAATTTTAATGAAACATAAACTGTCTGCTTTCTTCGCTCGCAAAGACGTGAAACTACGAACCGGAACAGTATAGCGAAGCATCGTATGCATCCCGATTGCTTATTTCATTTGCCGAGCAGATAAATCAATTCAAGTGCAAGCCCAATTCAATCAGCAAGCGAAGCGAAAGGAGCATAGTGCGCCCCGAGCAGCAAATACCAAGAATTCAAATAAAATCGTACATAAATTTTCATTACGTAAGGTTGGTTTTGTTCCGTGCAGCACGGTACACAGCCAGAGAACACACCCGAAGAACAACACCCGTCTGGACCGCCACCCATCAACACACCCATCGCACAACGGTGAAAGATCGGAAATCACACACCAACACCCACCCAAAACCGATGGACAAAGTTTCTGTAACCGGGTGAAACTTGACGACAAGAAAACACCGGTGCCACCGTCGTTCAAGGACACGGACATAAGGTTGTGCGCTTTTCCGTACCGTGTCACTTGGATGCTGGTGACCGTGTGAGAGCCAAACTTAAATGGAGAAAACAACGTGTAGTTCTTGGAAGAATGGTACGAACAGCCGGCCGAACTGGCATGGCTTTCGATAATATGCCAATGTTTGCTTCGACCGCTTCCTTTCGCTTCTTTGGCTGGTCGGTCGGTCAACCAACCAAGGTAATGAAAGCGCACGGATACGAATGATAGCGAGAAGATGGCTAGATGGCGCATCGTGCCGATTGCACGTCGCCTGAACCAAGGAGCGGTTCCGTTTTAATCCTGAAATTGGTTTCTTATTTCAATAACATAAATTTCCCACCGAATCCACCGTGACAGGGGCACCACAGGCCACCATGTAGGTTTACGGTTCGATAAGCATTGGCACAAAGCCTTCCCGCAAGCCGGGCGCGTTGGTTGTGGTCTGGGCGTTGCTTTAACCACCGTTGTGGGTAAGAGTAAGTGAAGCAAAGAGAGCAACGGGGGAGAAAAAAAAAGAATGAAGCAAAATGCGATTGGAAGCTTGGCGGTTTTCCCTAACTGGTGTGGAGGCCTTACCACACTGCTTACGCCCTACGTGCCCTCCCATTAGCTTACGCTGTGCTATTCTCTCTTGGGAGCCTCCCGCAATAAGGTTGACGATTCGATCTTCCGTCTTGAGTTGTATGGAAAAACACACACACACGCGCACACACACACACACAAAGCGTGTGCGAATGAATGCGGTAAAAAGATAAAATTAAATGGTGCTGAAATGCTGTGCGAATGCTTTACCGATACTTGTTACCGAGCGATTCGACCGTTCGCTAGCATGCGCAATTTCCGTGACGTGCCGCAAGTTAGTCGCAAGCCCGTGGTTACCATGGCGACATGTTGCTGAAGCGATCGGTTGCGACGAGAGCAAGCAAATTTTTCTCCACTCGATGGAGGCGCCCGGTAGCTCTTAGCGAACGGGCATGGAGACGCCCAGTACTTTGTTGGAAGCGGGCCCATCTCGAGTACTGCTGCAACTATTATGTGTGCCTGCTTCATCAAGTAAAATTGCGACCAACAAAAAGGGAGGGAGGGAGGGAGGGAGGAGAGGGGAAGGGGATGGCAAACCCATTTGCCATAGCACATACCAGAGCATTTGCACGTTTCCGTTAAACGAAGCGTAAAGCTGACGTCCATCCGCAAGACAATGTGCTTGAAGAAATTCCGACGGGAGAGCAGGGCGGTGGCACCGTTGGCGCTCTAATGATGTCTGGTGTTTCGATCGATTGTGTGATGTGTTCGTTAAAGAATTGTGCCCAACAATGTACTTGAAAAAAAAAACACTTTTTTTAAAGCTAAAGCTTTCTTTTTGGCAAGGTTTTGGTGAAATGTGTACCATTTGCATGTTTTTCTAAGAGATTATTATGTTTTATTTTGCACAACACAAATTAGTCATCCATCATCCTTTCGCTGCTGTATTCATTCGGTTCGGCCAAATCTTGCGCCTGCTAGTGTAAGCCTGTCCGATAAATTGATTGCGTTCTGCCTTCCCACTCAGCAAGTGCCAGCAAAAAAAACCTCCATCATCAGCCGGCAAGTGATTAAATGTGTTGTCAATCTTTGACGTTTGTGCAGCGTGTACAGTGACAGTGAAATTCGCTACCACGGCCGTTCGATGGCTCAGCGGCGTAAAAAGTGGTCTCTTCATGCGCCACCGCAACATTAAAACCGGCATGTCATAAGGGTGAAGCGTTGTGCCCGCGTGCCTGAGTTGTGCATATCTTTCCCTGTCTCTCTCTCTCTCTCTCTCTGCCTCTTTCAATCTCTGTCTCTCTCACTCGGCCTTCTTCTCACTCACTCTCGGTCTCTCCCTCTCTCTCTCTCTCTCTCTGGCGCATATTGCGCTCCCATCGTGATCGACAAAAAATTGAACCATTTGGCCCCAACCCCTCCCGCCTCCCACCCTCCGTCTGTGATACGACCACCCTTCTCCCGGTTCGCTCCCGGTGGGTCGGTACGATATTGTAGCGAACAGCAAGAGGAGGTCAGTGTTGGCAGTGTCTACGCCATCGCAGCCGTCACTCCGGACCGGTTGTCGCCGTCGGCCTGCTCACCGATTTAATCCTGTGTCTGTACAGGCTATCGGCGGTTTGGTTGCTGAAAATCATCAACATAGGTTGCCCACAGTCGGTGTTGTGGTGCCCACGGGGGGACACTGCCTCCCCACGCCCACCAAAGCCACCGCTATGGCCCCCGGAACCGGAACTGCCGCTCGAGTCACAGTGGGCTGACGCCGGCGAGGGCTACTGGGCCAATCATCACCATCCGCAGGCCACTAGCAACACTGACCAATGGGTAAGTGATCGGTACTGAGGACGCACAGAGAAGGGTGATGGGGACAGGGGGAGGGGAGCGGAGGGTGGGTTGAAGTGAGGTATAGGGAACTGCGCTATAGGAAAACAGACCCGGGCCCTTCTCGTGTGTGATTCCACTGTCGATATCTCTACGGAGCGATAAATAACCATTTCTTGCTTAACAACGAAACTCGCTCGCATCGACTCCAGCCACCGGAATGGGGCTGGTTGGTAGGAAAAAGCACTTTTGGTCTTGTAAAAATGTGTTTCATTTTGTTTTCTTTTCGTTCGCGAGTGCTCTCGAGCAGGCAGCGGTAGCGGGCCTTTCTTCACCTTGGGCTCGTATGTGTGGCGATCTTACACTTGTATACCTCCGATGGGAATTCGAGCGTTTCTCATGGAAGGGAATGAGAAAAAGCTCCCAGATCTGGTTGCTGCTGCACCATCGACATTTATCGTTTTTTTTTTTGCTCGTTCCGTAAAGAAAGCCACTTGAATAGCCGTGTTAATATGTGTTCGCTTATCAGGCGAACTAACCAAGCGCAACAGAAAGCCAATGTTTTGCCATCTTGACGTTCGCGTTCTTGGTCCATGCTCGTGCTCCGGGGGGGGGGGGGGGGGGGGGGGGGGGGGGGGGGGGGGGGGGGGGGGGGGGGGGGGGAAGGAGATTAGGGGGAGTTTTCCCCCTTAAATTGTACTTGACATTGACACGCAACATGTTACGCGCCGTGGCAAGTGATATCGGCAACACAATATTGCCCCAAGATACAATGATATCTGCTGAAAAAACGAAGGGCCTTTGAGAGTTGAGTATTTATGTTGCTGACTGCTCGCTCCTTACACACGTACTAAACTTTTGTTACTTCCAGCACGATGAAAGGGTTGATAAGGGCATCTGGGTACGTGGTAAAAGGGATGAAATGCTACCTTAAGTTAAGTTATTTTCTTAAAAGGAAAAGAAATTAAAACTGCCAAAGATTGCTCGTTTCTCATCGGATAATGGATGTTCCATTATAACTTCCATTGTAACTTAAGTTAAAATACATTTTGTCTTCTGTTTTATAAATATTTTTAACGTTAAATTTACTCGTAAATACATCTCTCAAAGACAAAGTTTTATTTTGTAAGGATACTTATGAGTTCGTATCGTTTGCTGTTACAAAAGTCTTCTCACTTATCACACCAAAAGTCATAATACACAACAAAAGACACATAAAATGGTGTTCGGTTCCTGTGTTCGGTTCATTAAAAATAAGTGGATGGTTTTCTGCACCTTTTTAAAGCGTACTTTTCATACATTTTTGCTACAATGTGAAAGATAGCAAACGCCACGGGTCAATACTATTCCCAAACCCAAACATGAGTGAGTGTGCTTCATACAGACGAATGTGATATAAAATGTTGCAAGTAGTAAAGACAAGAAGAGCAAAGAGACTCACACACACACACACAGTCCATTTCACTCCGATCACGCCTCGGTACGAAAGTGTTACGTCAAGCCATACACATTTCTATGTGTGCTGGACTTGAGTCGGGAGCTGGACACGGGCAGGAAAGCGATGCAGAAATCCTGTGGCACAGGGTAATCCATCCGTTAGGAACACCACCCGAAAAAGCTGTCTGTTCCGAATGGCATTATCTTATGGCTGTCATATATTCGCTGTGTGGGAAATGTAACTACCGGAGGTTATAGATCACCGAAAGAGAGAGAGAGTGAGAGTGAGTTCGTCCTAACCGTAACCGCTTCTGGCACTGGCCAGCATTAACGGATTTGGTGGTTTTTTTTTTTTTGATAGAAGAGAACGAGGACAAAAGAAGGATGCTCGTGTGCATGATGCTGAGCGTTAATGCGTGAGTGAACTAAAAAATGTGTACGTGATCGGAATGCTAAACCGTAGCGTAACGCCTGGAGAAGGTAATACCTGGAGAAGTCATAAAATAGATTACATCCTGAATGTTACTGTTACCTGTCCGGCAGGTTATTCTTTCGGGAGATTGTTCTTCCGAGGTGTGCTGTGGGCTGTGGAATATTCAGGGTGGGTGGCAAAAAAAATATCTTCCTATCAAATGCAGATCCCCATGGATGATTCACGGTTCGCGGTTGAAGGAAATAAAGCACGAGGCTTACGTGTTGATATTTTCACCCGGCCATATATCACCCAAGGCTGGGCGAATAATTATTGTCCTTGCCGCGGTTTGGCATTACGCATGTGGGAGCAGGAGGTTTTGTCAAGGTTTCAGGACGATGCCCTTTGTCTCCAAGGAAACGCACAATGTTAGGGCAGGTGTGAGTAGCCGTGCAAGTGACGTGAATAATAAAGCGCGAGTTGGAACGCCCGATTCTCATACATATGTAGGGCCGATGGTGAAATGGGGCTCGCTAAGCTCGTACCAGCAAACTATTCTCCATCCGAAGCAATCCGGACGGATGTCTGCTGAAAGCAAGCTTCGGCTTAAGGGCGCAGGCATAAAAATGAGATCCCACCACCTAATCCCCGGTCTGTTGCACCACCGCTGGAACCACCAGCCCCTCCCCCTCCCCCACCTCCTTCAGAACTGTCATCACGAGACTTCCGGTAATGACTTTTGGAGTTAATCGTTTGTTTTTCCACGCCGCGTGCCAACCAAATCGGGGACGGAGCAAGTGTTTACGCGAACCGACACACGTTCACGCGGCAAAACGTTCCTTCGACTCACAGTTCCGCCACTTCAGGCCGAACAGTGCTGCAACGATGAAGATAAGTGTGCTTTCTTGTGTGCGCCCGTATGTGACGCCAAAAACAACGGCACCGACGCTGGTTCGGGCCAACGGGCGTTTCACGGGTGACGCCATTGCAAATGGCAGCTGGAGTCGTCTTGTCTCCTGCGATACGACTTCAAGTACGACCGGCACGGCTTCGGAAAGTCGGAAATCGAACGAAAAATGTTTTGTGCCGTACCAGTGCCGCAAACCTCAGCACGTGCTGTACGTTCACCAACGTAAACCGGAAGCTGGAACTATGTAGAGGCAGGTCGGCTTTGGCACGGACCGGTGGTAGGTCTGCGAACTGTTCGACAAATGCTTCACGTGTGCTGCAAAAAGCGAACAAAGCGTGCACGGTTTGCCAATGCTCCCTAATGTTTAATATGTGTTCCATTTTACCGGGGAACTCACCCACAGAACGGAAGCACCGGAACGAGCGACCAGGACGTTGAACTTTTCAATTCGATTTACTGTACTGCAAACATATCTCACAAACTTTATCGTCCCTGCTCAGTCGCCCTACGTTCCCGTGGGCCATGCCACTATGCGACGGGTACATTAGTCGAGCAAAAGATCGCTAAAATAGGTCAAACATTCGCTGTAATTACCTTTCTGCACCCTGTTGCATTTTTCATTGTTAATCGTCACTGGTGTACACGGGGCACAATCAATTACTAGCTGTGTTCTGTGCTGATGCTCTCCTTGCTGTCGTATGTTATTTGATCTTTCCCTTGTTGATGGTTATTTAATTTATTTTTATCAATTAATTATGGAAGGCTTTTCAACGACAAATAGACAATGGTATTTGTGGTACATTATAGTATAGTTTTTTAGGAATAGCGAAAGGAATAATATTAGGTTCGTAAATAAATAACGGCCGTTTTGAAATCGACGCGACCACTGTGGACTGTGGCGCGATTTTGACGTTTACAAACGTCACAAATCAAGTTCGGGAATGACATAATCAAACTGTGTAAACAGATTAGTGATTATTTCGTGCGAGTAAAAGTTCCTAGTTATTGAACATGTCTGATTTTGAGTCGGATAAGCGCCATAGGCGGGAATTGACTGGATACCTGCGTATTGCATAGATTGCGTCGAAAAATGTATCATTTTTCCGCAAAGGAATCCGCGATTTACCCGAAAGGTAGAAAAAAGTAATAAATAATAATGGCCAATAATTTGATTGACCCACTTTCTACAAATAAAAATGCCAAGAGTAAGACTTTAAGCTTAAGACTTAAGCACTTAATATATTTCTTGCTCTATATCTCGTTGCTCGGCAGATATGCTTAGAGTTGCTCATTTTAAAATGCTTCCAAGAACGTTTCATCCGTGTACAGCTTCACCTTTAATTTGTAACTGAAGCCCAAAGTGCTCATATATGTTCATTAGGTGCCCCAGCTTCTATTGGCCAGCGATAATTTATCGTTCACTGACCAATGAAATTTATGCTGCACGAATGCAAATTCGGTCATCCAACCCGAGAGTCTCGAGAGAGAGAGAGAGAGCGCGAAAAAGAGGACCTTTGTCTTCACCGGTGCTTACACCGGTCAGTTCGGTTTTCGGTTGAAAGCAGCTCTTTATGCTGCGGCCAGCATGGGATATGGAAAGAAAATCGACTCTAGGGTTGGGGATTACTTTGGTAACGAGCGCTACTTTGGCAAATAATGGCAAATTCCCAACCCACCCACATTAACGTTATCGATATCGAAAGTACCCGGTCGGACTCGGACTCCAGGAGGAGGAGAAGGACACTCCAATGACAATAATAATAATAATAACAAGAGCACAGGGTACGATTCGGTTCGCAAAGCACAATTCTGCCACTTTAGGGTGGTTTATTTTCTCACCACAAGCTTCACCCATTTAGCGTGTTATCTATCTATTTCCCCACCAGTAATTCACCTACACTTTCACTGCACATCCGCTAACGCTGGCTGGTTGGGTGTTGTGTTGAAGGCGAAAAACGAACCTTTTGTCCCATTCTCATCCTCACACTGCTGTTTATAATTTTATGATATCGCTTCGCCCGCTGAAAGGTGAAAGTCGATTGCCCAGTCAGTAGGGACACACTCACAGGAACGGGATCATTTGGGTTCCGTCCTCTTTTTTTTACACGTTCCGGGGTTGTTGGTATGTTTTCCTTTCCCTATTGCTTACTACCAAAAAAAAGAAAAAGGCTACACTAACACAAAATCCTATTACATTTGCAAATGCTTAGACAAGCAGAATACGGGAGAAAAAAAAGGTCCAACGCCACCAGGTTGTACTTAAAAATAAACCAATGCCACGAGGGACGAAAACATTAGCTGCTCAGCTTGGGGATGAATCTTTGAAGTCTCTTTTGTCCCTTATTTCTCTACACCTGGACGTCGTCGTTGGAGAACGTCCCGGTGTAATGGAAACCCCAGCTCCATTGGTGTCCCGAAGGTTAAACAGGAAGAAATCTCTATCACACCCTGAGTTGATAAAAATTTTACGCTAAATCAACGAATGCGCACCACAAACGGAATGAAGGGACGATCTTTTCCGACGGGATAATAATTATACACGAGCTGCGCTATATTTTACAGACAACAACAAAAAAAAGGTGTGCATTACAGTAGGCGTTGGATGGTTTGGCACACTTCTTGTAGGTGGGTGTGGGTACCAATACACATACATACACCACCTTCGTTGAATGATCCACTAAACGGTCGCTTCAGAATGGAATGCTAACAGTCCTTACAGGCGGCCCAGGGCACGGGCACGAAATCACCCGTGACGCCTAATCCTTGGGGCCAGTGATTTGATTTCTTGATTTGCTCACCAAAGCAAAAGTCAAGTCGCTCAAACCCAACCCACACCCACTCCCACGGTGAAGGTGGTGGTGTGCTTATCTCGCCGCCATTTAGTTTTGATCCCAGTGCCATCTATTTTGATTGCCCAGCTCTCTTTCTCCCGTCCTCCGTCTCACCATTGCGCCTTGTCTGTATCATTTACTCACCGCCATCGTCATCGACGCCAGCGGGTCGCCCGGTGGCCATCGCTATCCGCAATCGTTTCAAGCATTTATTTATGTCCCAAGTGGCACCGGGCACGGGTAGCGAACAACCAGATGTGTGTGTGTGTGAGTGTGTGCAGCCGTAATCTCTTTTCGAGGACATTTCTGTAATGATCCATTTCCTTTGGCGTGGCGAGCCCTCGGCACGGTACCTCCCAGCCGGACCCCATCGGTATCATTAACATGGCGTGGCAGTGAAGGACACCGGTACGCACACTGCACATTGTACTAGCCCGGTCGCCGGTCCCGAGATGACAACCAACTGACATCACTGTTCCGCAGCTTCCGGAACGGCTTACCGCCGGAATGTCATGGTGGATGGTGGCCCGTTCCACTATACATCCCCATCCGCCTTCTCTATTATATCGTCTATTGTTGAAGCTCACGTTTTGACACAAAACCCTGCTTGTTGTGTTGATGTGTCTCCCAGTGTCTGTGTGTGTGTGTGTGCTAATATTATTTAGGCCACCACCGTCGGTATGCTTTCAGCTATCAGATTATGTCATTTCCCATCCACTTGTGTCCACACGCACGAATGAGACGAGCTGGGACGCAGGAGTTCTGGAATCTGGAGAGGAAGAAAGAGAGAGGGAGAGAGAGAGGAGTCTAAAATAACTGGATTTCCGAACCATTTCATTCATAATCTCCAAATTTATGATAATTGACCATTTTTAAGCACTCGACGCTCGCTCGACCACCTCGACGGAGAATGGGGTTAGGCGTTCGAAAGTTTGCCCCCTCCCCCCACAAAAAGGTGCGTTGATTGCATTGTAGGTAAGTGGGGTGGAGGACGAGGAAGGGGAGAAAAGGGCAGAAGCAGTATAGAGCGGAAGTCGTTATCGGTGCTGATTCAGGATATTCAGTGAGGATGCTGCTTTTTTTTTTGTTGTTGCTACTGTTAGGGTCATACTAACACAGCGATTACGAGCTATTCAAAACGGTCAAGAGCAACAATTGAGACTGTTAATAAATATTTAATGAACACCGTTTCAAGTGGGATCCCGGGGTACAAGCATTAATGGGACGCGCAAATGGTATTGTAATCGTTGATAAGGTTAGTTAAGGTTCAATAGCTGGCTAGAAGTTTAAACAGCGCTGTGTGGTACGAAAGGTGCACCAGCTAAGCGACGTAAAATACGATCACGTTCCAGCTGGAACAACAAATCGCAATCGAATTGTAGCAATGACACGCTAGTGTACACTTCCCTACTTGCCGGTTGCATGAGGAACCATTCCATTCCACGAACCACGAAATGAAACTCTATTTCGTGAGAAAACAAACCCGCCCAAGCGTACCCAAAACTCGGTCCCGGCCCTTCGCTCACGTTTGTAATCAAATCATGCCAATTTTCTTCTTGCTCAATTTACAGTAATCCGCTTTTGGGAGCCGGAAGAAAAACCCAGTTTGGCCCCACTATGGAAGGGGTTTGGTAGTGGGATGGTAACGGGAACGTCTTGAATGTTCTTCACAGCAACGATTGTCATGGGTGCTTTTGCCGGAGTACCGGTTTATACCAACGAGACAGATGTTTACGATCGTTTTGCGAAGGACATCTGTCGGCACACAGACAGAGAGAGAGAGAGAGAGAGAGAAAGAGAGAGAGAGAGAGCAGCTTACGAAACACAAACCGGAGGACAGTTGTGTGCTTTTGGTCGTGAATGTTTGCATGTGTGTGCAGTTTGTCATATTTGCATCGATTATGAAATGCTTCCCACAGTGGACACACCATTACAACATTATTGTGGAGTGTGTGCGTGTATGTGTAGTTGAGCTTTTTCCGAGTACAATTGCTCGCACACGTTCGACACGATGAAGTGATGATGGGTTGGGATAAGAAACCAGGACACTGAAAGCCGGTCGGTTGGCGAAATGAATTCTAAACATGGAGTAACGTTGTTTATCCATCTTAACATCACAGGCCTTCGAATTGAGCGCATCCGGCGTAGTGAGAGAGACGTCAAACAATGCAAACATAAAGCACTAATGCCATGTGTCTTTCAACTTGAATAGTTGCAAGAACCCTTGCTTGGGTTGTCCGCTCTAATATGTCTTTTTTGTATGGAATAACATTCGTACCACAGATGAAGCATTTGATATGGACACATTTTGCAGAAAAGAAAAAAAAACATTTCAATCGTCATCGTCTGCTCGGTTGGAATGAAGAAATACAGGGCAAGAAGAGAAATGGGAATGTTTTGCCATCTTCAAATAATTCTATGCTAATGTTTGGTTGGCTTAAACATTAATATTGATTTTTGGTTTTAATACACAACCATTGAATACCACGTAGCCGAGATAGGGAAACATAAATCGACATGTTTATATGCAAAACATAGGAACACAGTAGTATTGTGAGCTTATGAGCGCTAGAAGTAGGAGAACAATCTTAGGACCGGGTACGCTTCCTTTTATTCTTTGGAATTAGGTGGTTAACCAATTCTACTGAAGCTGTTGAAATAGCATTAAAACATAATTCAGCTCTTTGGAAGTGTTTACAGCGTAACCACCTTGGTAGTTCTAGTGTAAAGTGTATGAGAATCAAGTATTAACGATTTTAAATTCGGACGAAAATAATTAAGGTGTATATGTAAACCAATTTTGAGGAAATTTTATAAACTGATTAAAACAAATAAATACTTGCATATTTCATGTATAAATTATGGCAAAACAACAACAAATACTTGGAAGTAATTTTCAAGCTCGATGGAGACGCCTGGTTGCTGTTAAAATTTTAAGCTTTTAATTGCACTAGAGTTGTTAAATCAATTTATAAAAATGAATAACTTCATTTAATTTTGAATATGATTGTAAAATGTAAAATAATTTAAACATTTTAAACTAATTTAAACAGATGGAAAATCTTTATAAATATTCCAATAAATGACACAAAACGGTGCCAGAAAGTAGTGGTTTCTTGGAATTTCAATTGTAATCGTGTTTTTTCGCGTTTCTACAGATAATTAAAACTTTTCCTTACCTTCATTTTGTTTTCTACGTCAATTTTGAAACGTGCCTTTTCAGCACAATTTAATTTTAATGATTAAACCAAAACGTTTGATCGTTATTCGGAATACGCACGACTCCCGATTTACCCTGGACCTGGTTAATATAATCTTACCGGTCTTACCTCTTTGGTAATCTAGAAAAAAAGTGACTCTAAATTTAATACACACACAGTCAATGTTCAAACTGTTATGTTATCTCGCTAACTTTTTCACCATTTTCCCACTTGCGATAAGGTGAACCGAACTTGGGTAAGAAGAGAAAAATTGTGTATGTGAACAAAATGAGGCAAAAAAAAAAGAATACACTTGATAAAACTTTCATCTGCCTACCTTATCTCTGCAGCCCGCCAAAAGATTAAGGTTATAATATGCACAAGGATTTCAGCACCATTTGCTAAACGCTAGCCAGGAAAGGAAGAAAAAGAGAAAAAAAAACCGAGTAAAAGCAAACGAGGCTCAGTTCTAAACCTACCCTGGATAATCGGGATAATCACATTCAGGCGAAGGAAAGTGGGAAATTTTATCGCACAATGACTGTACTGCTGGTGCGGGTACTAAAACCTCACGTACCAAACCTACCGAGCGCAACGAGTTATTCCTAACAGCACTTTACACACACACACACACGAGCGAGGGGACCAACACAAAGAAACATACACTGTAAACGCAAATCCCGTAAATGCTGATGGCAACAGAGAACAGAGAGAGAAAGAAAGAGAGAGCAAAAGCCTACTTTGCTGTGTTTGTGGTTGTTTTTTTTTCTTTGTTGTTATGCGTCATGACCCCTAGCATGGGCGGGGAGGTTTGTTTGGTGAAAATTGTGTCGATCAGGACGACAAAAAAGAAAGAAACCAACAACGATGATAAAATTCACCGACTAGGGACCGGGAAAATGCTCGCTCTACTTATCCTTCCTTCCTGTGCGTATGATACACACAGTTGACAGGTGTGTTCTACACCACACCGCCTGTACCGTCACGATGCGTGTACGATGCGATGCTGTGGGATGATAAAAATTCATCACAACAGCAACAAATTTCCAAAAAATGCGGCGCAACAGTGACGATAGGACAGTGACAGCTGGCGGGCAATCATCACCACACCCATAGAAGGTTGGTGATAAAAACCGCCTTCACTCGTACGCTCGTAGCACAATTGGGCCACACGACAGATTGGTGTAGTGAAGTGTAAACCGCGTAAAGCTCACAACGGATTCCTGGGTTCATAAGGACAAATGGGGAAACCTTCGGTGAAAGGATAAGGTGGCCATAACACCGAAAACTTGTGCCCGTGTGCCTTTGCAGTTGTCCCCGGCAGGAGCTAAGTTACGATACGATGAAGTTGCGCCTGCTGTTGTCAAAACGGCGCCGTGGATGCAATTTGGAGTTCTTAACAGTGCTCAGTGGTGGAGATGTGTCTTGGGACTGTGGTTGGCTTCTGGGATAGATCTCACGCGGGCCAGGATGACACACAAGCAGCGTGTCAGCGATAAGGACACAACAACAAGTCAGCGGGAAATAGTAGTTTCTGGTGGTATCAAGTTGGCAAACGAGCTTTCGTTGCCATAACAACGAACAGCCCGCAGCGCGGCAGTTCAGCAGGCTGTGCTTAACGAGCAGCCAAGTAGTGTGTGCCGCCTCTTGCCATTGCTTCCAAACTCCCCACGGAAAGTTTGGTGCTCGAAAAAGAAGTTCATCCTTGGTGTTCAAGCTGCTGGTGCCAAGTGACTGGTCCAACTGGCTCACACCGCGGACCAAGTCAAAAACGCATTGGGATTTTTGCATTCTATGAGCAACCTTCAACACCCATACAAGTGTAATGCTAATGAGTGTTTTTGTGCCGCACATATTTCCATGGGCGGAATGCATTGGTGTCGTCGAGCAAGTTTCCGCCGATGGTTACTTTTCGGCAATTTTAAACTTTCCACACAAGCAAAGCCATTCGCACGTGTAGCAAAGGGAAAGTTTTGATGGGCGTCACTACTACCACTACACGACACACATTTTGCAATGCACATTGCACCTTCGTTGGTGAGTTTCCTGGGTCTTTCTTCTTCCAAACAGTGTCTGGATGCTTCTGAAATAACTAGAGAGCTAATGTTTACTTTCCTTGCTGATCGTTACCATTTGGATTGCATCGTATCATAACGATAACCATTGGCGCAATTGACGCTGTTTCCAGATGCGGATGCAATCGGCTCATGTGTTTTTTCTTCATATAATAGGGTCGTATTCTTTCTACGTCTATGGAGCTATCAGTTTCACGATGGAATATTAGTCAGCTTCGTTTTAAAGCTTTGATGCTTGTACAAACATTAATGGAAGCAGACTCGAATGGAATAATCTTCATCCCTTGTGATATCTTTCAGATCGGTACCAAGAAGTGTACCAAGTCATAATGTAGGACCTTCAGGAGTCGATCAATAGTTTATAGATTTCCTCGACCATGACTTAAATGGCTTCATTAATTTAATGTAAAAATTAATGATTATGTTTCAAGAGACATTAACAAATCTATATCCGATTGTCTCAGATGTGCTGATTGATATAATGCTTTAGGACGATATTCAATGTTCGCAATCAACATCATCAGTCAGCATTGCAACGTTGCAAAAATTATCCCCAATATTTTATCCAGTTACAAACAGGTACAAACCTGCTAAATACTGGACATTTCATAACTTGTTTCGTGGAACTTTCGCTGCTAAAGCTAATACATTTTACTTTGATCTTTAATCGGAATAGAACCTTCGGAACATCGAAATCAAAATGGTTTCAATTTAGTTCTTACGTGGAATAGGAAATGTAGACCATGGAATGGAATTAAAAAAAAGGATTTCAACAAATGTGGGTTTGATTCTGGAGAATTGCAATCAGCACCATTTGATTGAAAAGAGATAAAATATCTACAACATTTTATCCGCCCTGCCGGATTGCATACCTTACAGGTGCTTCAAATAGTTCCACTGAATTGGATTGAAAAGCTGGAGCTGTATTATAGCTCTCCCTCATTTAGCTACATGTAAAATGTGTAAATAATGTGTTTGCGAAACAAAAGCAATCAAAGGACGATGTATGTTTTAGAAAACTGGTAAACGCAGCAATAATCCTTAGAGCAATGTGCATTCGCAAAACTTTCGACGCTTCTGGTGCAACCGGGTACATGGGAATCGTGTAGAATGCAATTAAAATGTTTCGCTTAATGTGCCGTAAGTCTTGAAACATGCATGCTGGAATGTTACAGTATTGTCGAGAATCGTTACGAACGATAAAAAGATCAACAACGGAGTGTCCAACAACAAAACGTATCTGTGTGGATGCATATTTGAATCGACAAAAACCAAGGGCCGATTGAGTGAGATGCATCAATTTGGTGAATAAATTTTCCCTGCCAATGGAAACAGCGCAACTTTGCCGCAAAAACCACCTTTACCTGGTGAAAAGTTTTCTTTAGTTGCTGAGCTTGATCGTTGGTGCAAAGGGACACTACAGGGCTTACATGCAGCGAAGTTTGTCATTAGTGAAATTGATGCAGTCGGTGACGGTATTTGGGGATTTTGCATTTCGTTGCCAGGCATAGCCATCAGAAATAGATTTCTTTCCCAGAATTCTCCAACAACTGGCACTCGATGTGTAAAGTTTGTGCGAGAACGCTCTACCGTTCCATCATTCGGCAACTATTTTCAACATCACTGTTTGCTTATTTTTCTCTTTTTCCTTTTTTCTAGTGTTATCCGACAAAATCGCAACCATCGTCACATCCGCCACAGTTGCCACCGCAGCCGGTCGGCCAGCAAAAGCTGACAGTGCAGACACCGAGCAGCACCAACACACCGGCCACTGGCGCCCCCTACCGGACGGACTATGAACTGTCCGGGTCGTACGTGTCGCTCGAGTGTCCTTCACCGCCGGGTCCGCCCACGTGTGGACCCGAGGGCCGACGGGGCGACCCGCAGGCTCGCCTTGCCAACTATCTGCGCACGCTGTACAACGAGCTAGCTTTAAAGGAACCGGTACTGCCGAGCTGGGTGCATCCGGTCGCACCCGGTGTCCTCTGTCCGGCCCGGCTCGAGCCCGAACTTCGGCTGCACATCCACTCGCACGGGCTCAACGAAGCGATCGGTGTCGATCAGATCCTGACGCCGGTGCAAACGAAAGATGGTCCGTTCCTGGAGGCACCGCGCCGCGTGCTCGTCGAGTGTCCACCGTGGGTGACACGTGGCGCTTTGGCCCTGCGCATACTGCACGGCTGGAGCCGTGAACCACCATGGCCTCCGCGAGGTCAACCTGTAGCGCTGGGCCTGTTCCTACCGCTGGCCGAACTGCGCGGCACGATTGCGAACTACATCGGCAAGGAGCTATTGCCGCGAGGACCTCCGAATCCGTTCGCGAGCGGGTTTGGCGGATTCAGCGCTGCGTGGAACTCACTCGAAGCGCTCAAGGGCAAACTGTTGATCGTGCTGGACGGGTACGATGTGCAGTGCAAAACGCGCAAAAGCAAAACCATGCCAAAGGACGTGATCGATCTGCTGGAGGGACGACTCTTCCCGGAAGCGCGCGTAATACTGATCAGCGTGACGGCGTCCTGTACCGAGCTGCTACCACTGATGCAGCGACATATCACCTTCGAGGGGCTGGTCTGGGGTCGTTCGGTGTCACTGCTAGGCGGTGGCCAATGGGGTGCTCCAACACGGCTCATCGACACCGTGCAATCCTGTCGACATCTGCGCAACATCGCGCGGACCACACTCGGCTGTTTGGCGATTGCGGCCATCTATGAATCGTCCGGCGGCGAACTACCGACCGACGAGTTGGATGTGATTGCGTCGGTGTTTAACTGTGTCGCGGCCAACTCGTCCCACACGCAAGTCACCGAGCTTGGCCGGTTGGCTCTGTTCTGTTTGAAAACGAAGCGTTCCACGGTGACGTCGGCCGAGTTGAAGATGTACTGCTCCTCGCCGGAAACGAACATTGCCGGATGTTTGGATCGGGCTCAACTGTTTGGCCGCACAGCCAAACGGAAGTCGGAACAGTACTACACGATCATCTGTCCTGGGTTGGCGGAGTTCCTCGCTGCGAACTATATCGTGTCGTTGGCGAACCGGCCCGGTCTGTTGGCGGCTGAAATTGCCGGATTGGCCGTGGGCGATGAGGTGGAACCGGAGATCCTGAAAGTGCTGAACTTCGCCATGGCACTGCTCGGAGCCCGAGCTCATCTGCTGCTCTCCAAGCTGACGCCACTCTGGTTGAGTCCGCAGACGATCTTCTCGCTAGCGCTGGCCGGTGGTGAAACGGAAGCGAACCTGACGGCACTCTGCGAGATGCTGGGCATCTCCAAATCGCCTCCAGTACCACCGCTCGAAGCGAAACCCATCTGGGTGTCGATCAAGTCAACGCTCTCGGAGCTGCAGGGCTGGGGACTCGCGTTCAAGAGTCCCACCTGCACACTGAAGAACCTCGAGCTGGTGTACCAGATGGAGAAGAACCTGCTGCTGGAGTCACGCAATGTGATGGACATCTTCCTGGATGCACTGTCGAAGAACGAAAGCGTCACTACACTGCGCATCACGTCTCTGATCGAGAATGAGGTGCGCGATTCGGACATTAACTATCTGGCCAGTTGCATATCGAAAGCGCTGCTAAAACCACGGCTTGAAAGCTTCGAACTGATCCTCACACTGCTCGAGGAGGATCCACCCATCCTGAAGCTACAGTCCGTGGTGACGGCGCTCTGCCGTACCATACCGCGCCAACCGAAACTGAGCAACCTTTCGCTCGATCTTGGTCTCTGCACGTCCCAGCTGGTGCAGATCTGTGCAACGCTCGAGAAGTGTCCGCACGTGACGCGACTTTCGTTGCCCCATTTGCGCTGTGAACGAGGAGCTGTTGGAGCACTCGCCGCACTACTTACAGTGCGGCCACTCTCCTACCTGGGACTTCCTTCGAGCTGGGGTGCCCGAGACGATCCGCCATCGTCGAGTGGAGTTAGCATGGGTTCGGGATCGGGCAGCAGTAGTGGCAATTCGGGTCTCATCAAACAGTCCTCACTGACCGGTGCTCCTTCGCCACGCTCATACCCGACCGGCATCTTCTCGTCTCTGCCACGTGGTGTGCTCAGCTCCACCGCCAATATGGGCCGCTCGGCCACACTGCCCCGACAACCGATGGAAGGTCCTCCGGACAAGCGGAGTACTGACTCGGTCATATCGCGCACCTGGTACCCGACACCTGCCTGCGATGGTGGTCCGCACAATTCTGGCACACTGCATGAACTGTTGCTGGCCGCTCGCGATACCTATTCCCGGCTGCACGGATTAGACCTGAGCAAGGCGCAACTCTCGCTCGAAGACTCGATGTGTCTCGGTGAGACGGTGCGTGTATCGACAACGCTTCACTCGATCAAACTCGAGGGTGCGTCCCGGTTGAGTGAAATTCTGCCGACCGTGCTGGGAGCGAGTGAATCGCCCTGCCTGCAGATGATGAGCCTCGGATCACCTCGGATCGCACTCGAGGATGCCGCCGTCGGAATGTCCGCACGTGCCTTGGGCAGCTGCATCACACTGCGGCTGCTCAGCCTGGACGGTTGGAGCTTTAGGATAGAGAACGTCGGAACGCTCGCGTCAGTGCGCGGATTCCTATCGCTCACGTCGGTCCGTGAGCTCGGGCTCAACAATTGCCGGCTGAACATGTCGATGTTTAAGAGCGACGTACCGGTACAGTCCGGTGCGTACGAGTGTCGCTCCGTAGTCAACCTAAAGCTCGCCGGTGCACAGGTAAAGGATCGGGGTTTGGGTTTGCTCCGTAGTAATGGTTCCCGCTACTAACCTCTTCGCTTGGCTTGTTGTCTTTATTGCAGATCATCTTCTCCGATCATCTCTCGATGAAGGGTCCTCACATGTTGCCGTATCTGGTGGGTTTTGTGAATCTTCGCGAGCTGGATCTTTCCGCACCATCGAGGACGGGTTTTGGCAGCACAACCACGACGCCGCTCATCCTTTCCGATAAGGACATCGTCGGTTTCTTCAACACGCTCAATAATCATTTCAGGTGCGTTGCGACCTAATCTCCTGAGCTAGCTATTTGACTCAGCTTTTATTGAAGCGTTAAGCTCCAAATTCCTAACTCATCATCTTAATTATCGACCTCTGCATCATCCAATGCTTCCATCCCTCGACTTGTAGCCATCTCAATACGCTGAAGATGTGTAACTGGATCATCCATCTGGACGAAGCCGCACGTACGCTAAAGTCCGTCGCCAAGCTGCTCAAATCCAGTCCGCTCAGTCACATCAAGCTGGACAGTGTCGTCGTGATGGATCGGCCTAAAAAGCAACGGATCGAACCACAATTTCTGCACGCATTTCTGGCCAACCTCCCACTGTTGCGGTGGCTCGGCATTACACTGCATGGGTTAAGCGAGGAACAGATAACGACACTCGGCAATTACTGTGGCGATATGCGCGGCATGGAGATTGATGTGAGGTAAGTGAGGCTCCAGAAGGACCGAGACCGGAACACTCATTGAAATATTATTCTTCCTCACACACACACACACACACACACAGATGCGTGGGCATGGGAAGGGATTTAGGATGGAGAAACTCATACATATGTCCGTGACAGATATTAACTCTTCAGTATCTGTTTGACATTCGAGAACCACTCGTGCTGCATTAAGTGTATCATGTTTCTTAGTCACTGTTGTTGTTGCGCTCACTTCCACCAGAAAGCACTTTACATTCGAGTGACATGGCAACCATCTACGGCCGACATGGTATACACTTATCAGTGGAACGCACTTGAAAAAAGGGAGAGAAATTTAAAAAATAAAATCACAACCATAACGAATGGTTTATGGTTGCACGGTTCAAGACATCCAGTTTCCGTGTTCGTTAAGAAGTTTCCCTCTTTTAATGCCCTTACCGTGTGTGTGTGTGTGTGTGTGTGGGAGAGAGGGGAGGTCCAATTTTCAATTGTTGTAATACCAACCCATTTTCCGTTTTCTTCTTCTCCTTTCCGCTAGGTTATCCGATTCGACGATCGAAAATGCGCGCCTGATGACGGGCACGCTCGGCATGGATGGCAAGTTTGACATTCGCGTCTCCACGTTCGGTACCTCGAACAGCATACTGATCCACATCGAGAAAACTTCGACGAAAAGTTTATCCCGTAAATAATAACCCGAAGCAGACGAGAAGTCAGTGACTTCTGACAGAAGTAAGGAAAGATTTACGGGTGGATTAACAGCGCGCCAACCAAATGGTAAGCATCGTTTCGGGTGGTTTAGTGTTCCTTTGGTTGTACCGACAGTCTTACGTAAACGTAAATCTACACAATCTTCCTGGTGGACTTGGTAGACTTGCTAGTGACGACCCTGGGATACTGCTTGGTTGCCTCTGTGGATCATTTTGTCGAGAAAGCTCACACAACACGAGAACTGTTTGTATGCTGCTAGAGGGATGCTATATTTCATGTAGGGGAACGTTTTTATATATACAGCTCTCTCTCTCTCTCTCTCTCTCTCTCTCTCTCTCTCTCTTTCTCTCTCTCTCTATCTCTTTCTCACTTTCTCTCAACGTATATCTGCCTGTCATCTTCTCTCGTACACTATTGTAACTATTGCTCTATCTTTCTCTCTCTCTCACACACTGTCTTGTCTCTTGCTGTTAATATTTGGCCGTTTTTCGTAGTGTAAGGATCGGGTTTGCTGCTAGGTGTGATGTAGTAGATGTGTTAAGGCTTATCGAAACACGTGTTTTTCCCCCATTTTACTGTTACGGTTTAAGACAAGCAGATCGAAAAACCGAACATCGGGGTACACAATTGCACTGATTAGAAGCAAACAAACGCCAGCAAACAGTTGTTTTAGACGCGTACGAGTTCGAGTGTGATGATGCAAATGCTGCTAAAGAGAAAAGGGGCCGATGCACAAGATTTGTAAATAGGTAACCAGTAAAACCCTTAATCAAACTTATCACATCGCACACCTCTCAAGCTGTTGTGCTTTACAACCGAATTCTTAACCTTGTCTCGATAACATCTGTTTTGTGAATCTTTGAGTTTCTTTTCTCGACGGGGCGTTTTTGAAATATTTTCCATAAATAATTACTCTTTACTGGCATTTATGTTGTGAAGGAAAATTCCATTTCATAATGAAATTCTTTCTTCCCATCCTGTTCGATACAGGACAGCCAGAACGTTTCACTTCACTGGTAGCAACAATAGAGAACAAAAGCGATAAACAAATTTATCAATCTTCCACACGGTATATATTTTTAATTAATTATTTCTGGTGCGCCAGTCACGTGTACCTTTCACCACACTTGAAACGGTTTCTCCTCTCTGATAACGCTGTTTTTGGTGTTAGTGCTTGTTGCAGGAAAAGCGTTGTCCTTTGTTAGTGAATTTTCAAAATGAGCAGCATAAAAACAAAAACACTTGATGCAAAAGAAAAAGCAGGCAAAACTCTAACGTGAAACATGCTGCACGATAAAAGTACCAAAAACGAAGGGACACAGGGAGAGCTAATAAGGCAAGCCCGGCAAGCGCAACACAACAGCAGTAGTAGAAAGAAGACAATATTGAAGAGATGATAATGATGAAAATGTGTTGAAAACATGAATATGAAATATTCATTTACTTTTTGTTACTATTTATATATACATACAACAACAAGAACAACAAAAAAAGCATGAAAAATGTGTTCTCCAATTATGGACGAGGAAAAGAGAGAAAGAGGGGGAGAGAGAGAAAAAAAGAGAAAGAAATAGAGAGACAAAGCAAAAGAAAGAACAAAAAAAAGATACAAAATAAACAGTAGAATTAAGAGTGAGCAATATTGTATTTGTGGCTTGTTGCTGTTTATTAATGTTCTCCTCATCCCTTGCGTGTAATGTACACTTCCTTCCGAAGAAAGAAGAAAGGAGATAAACAAGTAAAAGTAAAAGAAGAAGAATGGAAAAAGAATAAACTAACGTAAACACTAGATAGGCTTACGATAGAAAATTGTAAATGCTTCCCAGAGCAGCAGATGGAGAGAAAGGAGAAGGGAGAAAGGGAGTTCGTTCATTTGGAGGGGGACGGACAATTGGATTTCCTTTAAGCAAATGGAACTCCGCGCTTCCATCAAACATTTGTACATTAGCGTTTTACCCGTTTGTGTAATGACGAGAGAGTTTCATGTTGATGTTTAAATTCCCGTCCCGTGCGGGAAGAATGCGTATATAGATGATCATTTAGTGATAAAAGGAAGAGTACGATATTATCGCCTCCAACAACATGGCCGCTGACAGAACGCGAGAGAGAGAGAGCGAGAGAGAGAGAGAGAGAGAGAGAGAGTAATGGCAAGCGAAAGATAAGAGACAAGATGGATGGTTTAAAGTGCATATTGTATGGACGTTGTATTTTAAGAACAAAAAAAAAGGATCATATTTTAAGACATCGTAGAAAGTATTCTAAACTAGCGAATGGACATGCGTGCATGTGTTGGTTTATTTGCAAAAGGCACGCATACGAGTGGTACGCGAAGAGCGTAACCGAATGGGACATATACACGTTTAATCTGACAGTTGTACAGTGAACGGTCGGTGAGTGGCACCGACTACCGTCAAGCGTGCGTAGTATTTGGAAGTATTATTTATCTTCTTGCAAGCCTAAACGTTACGATTGATGCGGATAGTTTATAATGCAATGCAATGTCTCGTTCTTCCTTATATGTATGTTAATGGCGCGCTTGTTTTATTTATAAAGAAAACGACCTCGAATAATGATGCTCTTGTCCCTGAGGAAGAGGCTATTTTGCGTACAATGGTGTTGAGCAGATGATTTCTTATCCGGTTGTAGATGCAAAAGGAGGATTTAGTTCACGTTTGTATAGCTCTATTTATCGTACACCTGTTTGGTATGGTTCAAGGTTTAGCAGAAAAAAAAAAAACGGACAGCAACCTGCAAACCATTTTGTCACGCAACAGTCTAACTGTGTAATGTGTAATTTGCTCTAAGATACAATAATAAACATGTTTAGCAGGTAATGGAATTTCACAACCCACACGACCACACAGACCACAGCGTATCATCATGTCCTCCACAACTTTGCCACCATTTTCCGCTTGCCAGCGTCTATGTAAGTTTACCAAAGGAGTTCTACGAGTTAATACACTTCCTGTGGAGAGGAAATCTGTTGCTTTTAAGCCTCCAATAAAAAGCCGATTTTAATTTGTCGAATCAATAGCAGAAGGTAACGTAGTATGGGTTTTGTTTACGAAACGCCTAAATGGATGCAATCTGCTTCACACACGATAATCTTTTCCAGTCATGTATGCGATGAGTTCAATCTAGCTCACTATCGTGAGAAATAACGCTCGTTCAGCTCACTCATGGGAGCAAAACTATTCACGATTATTTGTTCACCGAACTAGTGAAGCTATTCTATTGCACTAGCAGTTTTTTTTAAATTAAATTTTCATAAAATTTATCATTTTGACTTTTGTGTTAAGCCTTTTAAAAGTTATTTTACACGATATTAACGATTTAGTGGATGATAAAATAGACGAATGTTGTATCATTTTCACAACTCTCTCTCTAACCTGGCACTGATTGACCGATACCGGAAAGATGAAAGGCGCATATAAAACGGAAACAAGCGCATGTCAATGTGATGCACTATAACTGCATTTAAGACTTACTACCACGGAGGAGCAGCATCTAAGTGTTTTAAAACTTATTAAGGGAGAAGGCTAAAGACTCACTCACTCACTCACTCACTCACTTGCAATGGTTTAAAGCACTGTTGTTGAAAGAATGTAAAGAAAGAAATGCAAAAACAAATAACTGTATGAAAATATTTTTCATGACCCCGAGAGCAGTACTGTATGTCTTTAACTAAAATGCTCACTGAATATTACTCGTGACTGGTGGAGGACAAAACGATGACCTAAACAAAAACAAACCGAAAACCAATGAAACTACTAATAACTCAGAAGACAAACGGCTACCAAATGAACCGAAACATGTGTGTTGCGTGTTGGTGCGGTGTTTGTGTGTCGAAACTGATTTTAAACTAAATAATGTAAAACAAAAAACGATTAACATACGCAACCACATTGAAGGGAAAGCGGATCATAAGGAAGTGCTGATCGATGGCGCGATCTGTTTCGATTAGTAGATCTGGGGACAACTAAAAAAAGAAAAGGAAGAAATGATTTAAGAAATGTTTGTGTGTGTGTAACTAGTTGGAATATGGGGAACGAACGTTGGGAGCGAAAATGAATGAATAAACATCATCGGAAATAAAATTGTAATGTTACCAAATCTGTGCGCACTTTACGCGTTTTTCGTCTTCTTCATCCGAAATATGAACTCATTCTCATAGACTTCGTCGTGTTTCTTCAATGTACACTGCCAGGGCAACTTTATTCTATTTCCACTTTTCCGTTCCTATACGATACGCCTGAAGACGTCCAAATTTTCCTGATCCAGAAACAGCAAATTGAACACATCGTTGTAAAACTCCGGATAGTACTCGCACGCCCGCTGGCAATCGGGTGTAAAGTTCACCTCCAACAGCTTCGGCTGTATTTTGGTGCCTGCCTCCGTCCACTCGAGCATTAAATCCACCGCATATAGGCCACGCGATTGAGCACTGGGACCAATACCACACGGCGGCCCTAATCGTGTAGCTCCTTGCAGCATCTCTCTCAACATTTCGCAAATGTCCGTCTCGATCTGGTCCCAGGGATGGTGCGGATACTGAGCCTGCCAGCTTTGCACGAACTCGTCACACTTCATGTGACGCAACTGAAACTGGCCATAGTTCATGACGGTAAAGTGTTTCTCGTAGTCATCGAAATCGTCCAGCTGGAAGGGTTTGTTGGCGAAGCGAAGGAAAAAGTTGGTGTACACGTGGGCACACAGTTCGTCAACGCTTTTCAGCAGCAGCACGTAGCGTACGTCAAACTTAACACTCGCTTCAAGTTCCGCCCGTTCGAACAGAACCGGATGCTCGATGTACTTCTGGGCAATCTTTGGTCCCGTTTGCTGCAGGCGCATAATTTGCGCAAGATTGTCCGTAATGTGCGTATCGAGCGTACGGGCCAAATTCCATGGCTTTACTATCCAATGGTTGTCCATGCCACGTTGGGCTCGGTTCTGGAAGTAACTTACGAAGGGGACCAACTCCGTCTTCAAATTGTACGTTATCGGAAGCCAACGTGGGTTCGGTGCTAGTGATGCTTCTTCTCCCTCGGACGGAGGCAATTTCTTGGCCATTCTACGGCAAACGATGCTCAGCAGATCCTTGATCGTTATTACGTTCTCGAATGGAAACTGGTTCACGAACTGATTTGGATTGCTGTCACTTAGCTCGCGGAACTCCTTGAAGTGGCTTGTCATCCAGAGAATGTCCGCGTCGGCCGGATCGGTTACAATTTCGTACGACGCGTCCGTGAGGTATTGATTGACGAGCTCATACTGCGAGTACACCTTCAGTGGTCTGTTTCCGTCTATCAACGGTGGTGCGACGTCCGGATCCGGCAGGGACTCTTCGATGTGTCCAGCCAAAAAGTAATCCTTCGGCGGTTCCGATTGCGAGAAATCTTCCTTCACGAACGAATCGTACCGCCACGGAAGTAACAGTGCATCCCGTTCCTTCGACCCAGTTGGTACACTTTCGACGAAATCTCGATACAAATTGTCACCCTCGTCGATGTCCTCCGTTGGGAAGAGCAAACTGTACGTGACGCCTTCGGGGATGTGCATGAACGGTACGACCCGACAGTTGGGCGTATCGCCATGCAGTATCGCACTGCCCACCTCATCCATTACGTACCAAATCGGCATTCGGTTTTCGACCGACAGTCCATCCGCGTTCAGCGAGTACGTATTGCACCAGCGCCACATGTCCTGTAGGATGCGCGGGATGTACGCATTCGGTGGTACATCGTCATCTTGCTGAAGTCCCATCATAACAGCCAAACGGTTCACCAGCTCCGGATGAGCGTTTAGCAACTGGCGCGCATTGTCCGTACGAAATGTCCACGCATGATCGATCAGATAGATTTCGGTCGGATCGTTCGCTTTCAGTCCTTCTTCCTTGGATACTTGCAGCGTCCACACGGGATCTTCCGGTGTCCTAGGCTCATCACCATAATCTACCGCCAGCAGGGAGAAGGATAGTCCCGCATCAAACACCTGGTCGGATAGCTTACGGTACAGCTCCGGCCATAAATGTTCCGGCACACCAGATGATTGAAGTTGAGGTTTATGAGCCGCTTGAAAAGCTTCGTAATCCATCTGAGCGCGGTTGTGTAAAAACAGTATTGGGTTCTAGTGTTTTCGATCACCAGTTGTAACCAACCCGGATTCCGGCAACGTGCGATTCGATTGGCAGAAACGATGTAAACAAACCGGTGATATTTTCGTGACAGTCGTGCACAAGGTTGTTATACATCTCGGGCTAGCGACGTGTGATGTTCGAATTCGTGCGACTTTGCACCATGGGCCCATTTCGTCATGTTGGAGAAAGATTTTTTAAATTTATTTAAATTTTAATTATTTCTACATAATCCATAGAAGATTAGGTAGCAGCAAAAAAAGGACTAGCTTTGTTAACCGTCTCTAAATTAAAATACATTTACCGTTTAAGACATACAGTACTTCGGATCCGTTCAAAGGCAAATGCTGCATGTTCACTTCCTATTGCGCTACGACAGAGAATAACTTAGCACGTTCTACTTAATTTATTGGCTCCGATTAATAAATACGCATTCTTACAGATTAACAGTAACGATTCACTACGCATAGGTGAGACAAATAAATAAATAAGTTAATAAATACTGCCAAAAAACCTTACTAACGCTAAACAAAACACTCGCTCGATGTCGGGCGTGGAATAAATACTGGCGATAAGATTGGCTTTCAGTCGCAAGAAACAAGTACAGTACATTAAAAACAAACAAACAAACAAAGAAACAAGTTCAATGTGTGGCACATTCTACCAGTTCGCGAGTAACAGTCACGACCGACGCGCTATGGGCTGTTGTTTTGATGGCTAGACATTAACGCAGCAACCATAATCTGGGAGGTAAAACTAAAACGCTTAACATTACGCAAAAACGATGGCAGGTTGCATTATCCCGCTTGAACGTTAAATAATGGCATTAGTATAAAAAGAGCCGGTAGCTGCTGCTTCTTACACGTCCTACGTAACGGCTGGCAACACGACATACTAAATATACATATATTACCATGATGTATGCATACGCTAGATAATTTGTTCGAGTTGAAGTAGATTTTGTTTAGCTGTTGTTTTGTTTTGTTTACTACGACATGTGTTTGTTTAGTTTAGTTTCTTGCTGCTGTCTTATTGTTGATGATTCATGATCATGTGCACGCAATCAATCCATTCTTATCTTCGTTTTGCACTAAAATGACGACAATTTCAAATACTACGTACACTAATGTTCTGTTTTTTCCCTTCTTTCTTTGTTTTCAGGTACACCGGTAGCTTAGAGAATGTGTTTATCGCTTTCGATGATCCATCCGATCATGGGCACAGATCGTTTGATCATCTGATCTCTTCGTTTCTACTTATCTGTCTTTTCCGACCACAGAGCTAGGGTTTCATACACCCGCCACTGTGCATAGTAGAGCTAAGCTTTTGTTGCTTGTTGTCTGTTTGTCAATTTGGCCTAAACTCAAATAATTTGCATTATACTTATTACTTACCATCGGAATAAAGAGTATTAATACCAGCAGGTGTGAGTATCGTCTTTTTTATCGACTCCATTCAACCGCTGTCCCATTTGGCCGCGCCAACACTTTACCGTACCATGTGGATGCGCTTTGCATGCAGAACCAGATAGCGCTTCTGCTTCGTGCTGAATCCACACAGCGGACATTGGTACGGTTCCGTCGTAACGTGCGTCAGTTTGTGCTTCTGCAGACACTCGTTCGTGTTGAACTTCTTATCACACTGGTTGCAGGAGTAGTTTCGCTCGTCCAAATGGACCAGCTCGTGGCTTACGAGATGGTTCCGGAACCGGAACTTTTTGTCACAAAACCGGCAGCTAAACTGTAGCTTATCGTCATGCACCCGCATATGGTTGTAAAGGGCGACGTTCGTTTTGAAGCGCTTGTCACACACGGTACATCCAAAGTTACGTTCCCGCGAGTGCAGATTAGCGATGTGATTATTCAGCAAGCGCCGATTGCCAAACTTTTTCTCGCAAAATGTGCAATCGAACTTCTTTATATTCAAATGCACCTGATTCACGTGGTAGGAGTAAGCGCTCCGATTGCCGAGCGTCTTTTCACAGATGTAGCAGTACAGTTTGCGTCCTTCCACGACTTTCATCGCTTCTGGGGCTGCGGCCGCCAGATCTTTTTCGTCGTTTTCCTTGTTCGTGCTTCCTTCTCCAGATTTCAGTTCCGTCGTTTGTTGGCTACCCTCAGCCTCTTCCATTTCGCCTTCTGGCTCATCTTCGCCCATGCCCGAACCGGATGCCATACTTTCCGGTTCCTGTTCCGTTCCCTCGGTAACGGATGCAGGTTGCAGTAAGCTTAATGCGTGCATTGTCATGTGCTCGATTAGAATAGCACGATCGAGATAGTTATCGCATTGCTCGCAGTGGAAGATTTGCTCCCAATGTTGATCCTTCATGTGATCCACTAGTGCCGTTTGGGAATCAAATCGCATGTTGCCATTCGCGGAACCATCCGAGCGACAAAACGTGCACGTAATTGTTCTACCTTTGGGTGATGTTTTTTGACTGAAATTATTCGAAATCGCATTCGAGTCCAATTAGAAACGATTGGTCGCGTAAAGAAATGTTTGCTTGTGTTTACCTTCTTTTAGATTCCTGATCGAGATTAGTTGAGACAGATTCCTGGGGCGTTGCAATCGCAGTAGTGTCCAATCTTTCCCCACGTTCAACATCTTCCTTGGCAGGCGCGTGGCCATTCGTTTTGTTCTGTTCCTCCCGCGTACCATTCGAAAGCAATTCCGTTTGCAGTTGCTCTTCGTAGGATTTCAGTATCGTATCGAACCGTTCTTCCATCACACGACACTTCTCGTACAGATCGTGCCACTTGGTGATGATATCTTTGCAGCAGAAGCAAATTTTCGTCGGCAATGTACCATTTTCTTCGATATCAACATTCAGATACTTTGCGATCTTGCCCCGCAGATCGTTCTGGTAGCGCGAATGCACCGAGGTAAGCGTTTCATCCGATTTTCCACAGATGCGACAAATCTTCTTGAAATCGATAAGGGCCCCCCTAGAATCACGAGCGGCAGTGGCCGTGCTGGGCGCATTCCTCCGTGCCGTATCCATAGTTTATCGCAGCGTAAGTTTACCTGCGTGAAATGTACCGTGCTGCAGGTGCAAATTATGTGTTTCGTGTCGTATTTTCACATTTTTCGATCCACTTCTGCTTCATTGTCGTCTACAACACAATTTGTTTTCCTTTTTCTTTTTTTCAGATTTCAACAACTTTGAGTTGTGTTTTTTCGCTGTCAACGATGCGAGATGTTTAGGCAGGGAGTGCTGAATACTTCACTGATTGTATCTTTTCCGACACTTTTCCTTCGAATGTAAACATATGCAAAAAGGTTGTAATTCTTGGTAAATTAGTTTCTGGGTTTTATTTGCAGATTGCAGGTGTAACAGGATTACTTTTTTTCCAATAGGAGTTGGAAAAATGACCTAAACCGAAGATAATTTGATTTATGTTGTCTGCTTCGCCACCCCTGATGTCAAGTTTTTCCCGAGCTGTCAGTGCTCTGACAACAGCACATATTATTTTTCTCGTCCCACTTCAGGTGCATATTGTTACATGTTTTAAACGAAAATTGTGATCTCTATACTGTAGAACGTAATGGTAGGTTTATTTCACGATCTGCTCCTCAATTCCAAGTATAATTTACAGCCGTAGTATGCATTTGTGCGCGAACTGTACGCATATGGCACCCTTAATCTCCGATCCGTCCGGTTCTATGACGTCATCAGTTGATATGTGGAAATGTCGTGCAAACAGTGAAGCGAATCGTAGAAAAAGTGTTATCAAATAGCTAATAACTACCACCCTCGGTTCTGCTTGCAGTTGCAGTTTATGCTCCTGTTCAGCCGGCAAGGCAAACTTAGGCTACAGAAATGGTACGTCGCACACTCGGACAAAGTGAAGAAGAAGATCACCCGCGAACTGATCACAACAATCCTTTCCCGTAAGCCGAAGATGTGTTCCTTCTTGGAGTGGAAAGACTGCACCATCGTTTACAAAAGGTAAAACATTCGCAACGAAATTGGAGCATCGCGCCCAAAGGCAAACCACTCAAAATCTTATCCACACCACAGATACGCCAGCTTGTACTTTTGCTGCGCTATCGAGCAGAACGATAATGAGCTGTTAACGCTGGAAGTAATTCACAGATACGTGGAGCTGTTGGACAAATACTTTGGCAGTGTAAGTACCTGCTGCACATTACTGGGCGGTTCGCGTTGCAACGAACTATAAGTTCTCTGGCGGTATTCGAATAATCGTTTCAGGTCTGTGAGCTGGACATCATTTTCAACTTTGAGAAAGCCTATTTCATACTGGACGAGCTGCTGGTGGGAGGTGAAATACAGGAAACGTCCAAAAAGAACGTCCTCAAGGCAATAGCAGCCCAAGATGTGCTACAAGAGGTCAGTACACCCGATGATTCTTACGATATATAAGCTCACAGTAAGCGAGTACCCCTTAAACGAGGTCATCAAATCGAGGCTCTTGCCACCAACATGTTACAGAAGCTACTGCAAAATCACAGACACAAACCGAACCGATGCCTTAGCTTTGTTTAAACAAAAAAGTTACATTTTCATCCAACTACACGCTATATCGGCTCGCTCCTACCATCGTTCACCGCTCATGGTCAGCAACGTGCCACTACGTTGCTGGCGCTGCGTTAAATACGCTTTACGTTTATTCTGCATCTGCTATTCCTGCCGACTCATGCCATTTCTTTTAAATTGTCGTCCTACCTACGTGTGTCGGTTAGGTTGAGCAGGGATTACTTGTTAAAGTTATTGTTGATCTGCGTGCTTTTAGTTAGTTATTGTCCTTGTGTTTGTTATTGTTTAGTATCATTATTTTTTTTAATCAGTTTTATAGCATATTTAATACGATTACTTCTGTTTCCGTTTACGTTGTGTTCGAAAACATCTCACAACCAAATTATCATTCTTGCCCGAAGCCAAAAATTGCCCAATTTCGTTTTGTTTGTTTTAAATTCTTGTTTGTTTTATGTTAATTTTATTCACTTAAATATTTCTTAATTTTTTATAAAGTCCATTAGCTAGCCGTGATGCATAGGGTGTACACAAATACACGCTCACACACTTATACAAGAGGGTTGGTGTAATGTTAGTATATGGAGATAGATCACTCAATATTATACCGACCGACTTACAATATAAGAAGTTCTTTGTTTTATCGTCTATAGAATGAACCTCCCCATTTATGAAAGGCATGAAAAGTGTAGTACTTAAATTAAACTAAGCGTTAGCGTTAAGTATATTCACAATAACAGCATCCAAATGTTTAACATCTGTTAGATCGTACTGGAATGTGCTCTGTTAACTGTAAAACTGCAAAAAGAAAATCCTCTTGCATTCTTACTGTCTTAGTCCGTCCATTTATCTCGTATGCTAGTGTCGTAGTGTCTTGCCTCATGTCGTTGATCTAGAAAAGACCGCAAAAAAAAATCAGAAAACCAGCATGTAAGCGAATGCGTTACTAATACCATTATCGGGTGGGTAGCTTAGTCTTTTTTCGTAGTTACTTTAGTATGGCTAGAAATTTTGTCCGTCCTCTCTGTTTTTCTCTCTCTTTATGTGTGTACTCTTTTATAGTTTCCTACATCAATATTTATTGTTATATTTACATATTTTGTGAACTGAAATTTGTTTTTCTACATTTTGAAAGGTTTGTTATATTTTACCGATTGGAAGTAAAATAGTTTATCGTGCCTGAACTCCTTTGCTATGCAATGGCAATCATAAAAATGTAAAACAAATTCAAATCATACAAATCTCGATAAGTTTGCTTATCTAACTGCTTCGCTGCAAACACTTTGCCAAGTGTGTTTCAACTTTTGACGCTTTTTAAAACAATTTTGTGCACAACAGTGATACCGCGTTTCCAAACCATATGTGTATTGCCTCTATTACCCATTACCTCTTTATCCTTCAATTCTTTCTCTTTTCTCTCTTTTTCTCTCTTTTCTTTCACGATTTTATTCCACGAATTTGTACTGTTTTGTTGTTATAAAACTGCCAATTGGAAACTATTGTGAACGATAACTGCAACATCGCCGCACCTACCTACACACATGGCATATTGTGACCGGTTGACAATACGCAACACGACGCAATTTATCGGCGTTGATGGTTGATATTGTTATCGCCGTCGTGAATTTTATAGGATTTAAACGAAACCCTTAACTGACAATTTGGCCCCATTCTCCACTGTAGGTAGTACTGATCTAGATCTATTTCTTTCTCATACGGTTCATTCTTTCCAATGAATGCTTCAATGCTACCGTAGTAAATGTTAGCTGCTTTCTATTTTCTATCCATTTGATGGACGTATTCTTATTCGCTAGCATTCGCATCAGTTTTGTGCTTTACGCTTAAGCATAGTAAAGCTTTGTTCGTTTGTTAGCATACTTTTTTGCAATTCTTAACAAACATACACACGCATTTCTTCCTCTCTATTTCAATGCGTCCAACTGTGGTTGCAAATTGTTTCTATTTATCCATATTTTCGTGTTTCTTTTTTCTTCTTCCGTTTCCTTCCCGCACACCAACGAACCTGATTGATGCAGCAAAAGGAACTGGAGTGCTAATGTGCGAATGAATGAAAACCTAGCATAAGCAAACATTAAAGCTAAACAAGCTACTTTTTGCTTAAACGTTCTATTCAATTCCCTGCCATTGCATTACGCGTTACTGGTTTAGCTCTAGCAGGGTTAAAAGGATATATATTTAACTCAAAACAAAGCAATAGTGTGGCTTATGACTGGCAAAATGATTGCTTCGTGCTTCCGTTTCTGGCTCTCTTAACAGCAGGCAATATAGTATTTCAATCGACAGAACCGGGCTAAAAGAAAGGCGCGCGCATCTTCACGCTCATCTATGCTGTAAATATGCAATATGGTTAGGATTGTTTCAAAGGTGCT
Organism: Anopheles rivulorum; assembly: GCA_018908115.1. Lineage (NCBI taxonomy): Eukaryota > Metazoa > Arthropoda > Insecta > Diptera > Culicidae > Anopheles > Anopheles rivulorum. The sequence goes on from STHB01000005.1 coordinate 112,119, forward strand.
TTTCTAAACATGTTATGTATTTCAAATGTTCCTTCTCGTTATTGTTAAATTCGTCTCATTTTTTACTACAATCTTTTCGTCTGTTGATCGAGTTTGGTCGTTCTGCTTTGTTCTTAGGACAGTTCTTTTTTTGTGTTGTATAGTCAATTTCGAATTTCATTGATCCGCTCCTTCGAATTAGTACACAACGCAGAGAAGCAGCACTGCTTTTGTCCCAAAATACGACTGAGAAGAAGGGGATGAGATCCCAGGTGCTTGGATGCAGCGCATCATTACATTTTGATTCTATCATTCTACATTCCTCATCCTTCAATTGATTCAACCACCTAAATCATTCCCTACGTTGTTTGGTTTGGCCACTTCATGACATTACTTCAGCATCACTAAATTCACGAAACTTCCGTTACAGGTCTTAGACGATGAAGATTATTTCCTATTGTACTAAATTCAAATTCCCGCCCACCATCTTTTGCCGTCTTCCCGGTCGTATCAAACGTGTTTGCCGAACAAGACACTACCACGCAAAACATATACTAAGACACTTTCTTCACATCTCGATCTTGTATCGTTGCAAGTGAGAGGATTTCTTTTTCGAGTTTTCGTGATGAAGTTCGTTCCCGAAAACGATCGCACAGAAGAGTCTGGCAATGATGGATTATCAAAACATCATGACTTTGCGTTCAACAGCATAAGTAACATTGAACGAAACCGTGCAAAGTAAAAATTCTGCAAAAGACACATTAATTGCAACAGCAGATTGTTTCGCTAAAGTACATTGATTTGAGCATTTTAACTTTTACACATTTAGAGATAGAGTTGACGAAATAAAATGATAAAACAATAATTCGTAAAAATTGCAGAATCGATTGCAAAAGCATAGTAAAATGCGAAACAGTTCAAAGATAAACACCGAAACAAAAACAAACTCCCACGACGTACATAACACATGTAACAAATTTAACTCTTTACGTAGGATATGTTCCAGAACAGAAAAGTATCCAAAATATACACCCAACACACAACTTTCTATCTTATTTATTGTTTACCTTTCCATTCTGCTCTTCCTGTTCCTGTTCCGCTGATTCTCTTCACATTTTCACTCAAAAACACTGTTCTACACTTTCGCAAAATGGAGTTGTTTCCCCTTGTTTCCTTCTGCTCTTCGTTGTTCTCGTTTTTCGAAAAACGTTTCATATATTGTTGTTTTTGTCAGGTTTTTTCCCGGGTTTTCAACTGTATCTTACAAATACTGTTTATTCTTTATCATTCTTTATCATTTTGTTTTTGATCTTTTACATGTGCTCGTCGTTTAAAATTTTAAAATTATGTTGAAATGATAAGCGTCTATCGATTATATTCCGAAGCCGCATTAGCCTCTGGAAGCATTGTTTACTTAGTATGTTGATTTTGCATGACTCAAACTAATCCTTATCGGTTGATTAAAACCGTATTTTCTTATACTGTTCTCTAGATATGTGATATGAAATGCACGTTGTTTATTTCTGTTTAACATTATTTCCGTACAATTGAGACATATCTCTCTAAACAAGACACAACGAGCAAAAGGTTTGGATGAGTTTCCTTCTCTACTGTGTATATATCTATTTATTTTAGTTTAACAAACCTTTTATTATCAACCATTGTTAGATATGCATGTAATGTAGCATGTATCGGTGCCGATACGAACCCATTTAGCTGTATTCCCCGATCCGTTCCGATCCGAATTCGGCCATTGTGCACACCAACACACAGACACGTAAATCTGGATGCTGAATCTTTCCAACACACACCGAATCTCTTGACACAATGGCTTTGGAATCAGCAAAAGAAGCATAACAACACTCAAGATGGCGACAGCGCTTACACTTCCTCGCTATGTAAATATAATGCAATATCAGACGGGCAAATGCATATAATACAGTAGCAACTATTATTAGTAATTAAACAATATTAGTATCACCCTACAATCTTCCTATTAGTGTGCGAATTGGTATAATTAATTTTCTACGGTACAAATCGAATAATATCCACCCAACTAAAAGCTACCAATTTTCATCCTAACTATGAAACGATACAAACAAAACAAAAAAAAACACCTCCCTTGTATATTGTATTTTCCCTTTTGTCCAGGATGAAGCGGCGGACGGTGCCTTAAGAGATATTGGACTGCTCTGAACAAATGCCTTGATCCAGCGATACATCCCCATTATTGTTTCACTGCTATCAATCTTCCTTTTCAATCCCACTATACAGTTGTAGGCTTTTAGTTGGTCAAACGACCCGCGACTGTGTACTTGTACAAGCCAGTAATAATAGATTAATAAAACAAAAAAGGATAAGTGGTAGAAAATCCCATCGGTTACGACGCGTAGTCGCGTTCTCTTAGTGGTTTCTTTTGGAAGGGTATTATCGTTTTCAAAATAAGAAATGCATGTAACGTTCAGATGTTGAGGGCTTTCTTTTTGAACGAGTTGGATACAATAAACGTTTAAGCTTTTACCCTTAGCCGATAGCTCTCTACAGAAAGCAACACGTCGTGGGTTGTACAATAGATTAAGATTAAGACTGTTTTATTCGAACAACAGTAAAACGATTCTTTTACTATTCCCACGTTTGTGATGATGCAATTGTTTCTCCCGCACCCTTACAATATCTCGTTGCAAAATGCTTCACCGTATATGTATCTATATTCCCCCTTAACAAAACTAATCGTAGCGTACGTACAAAACGTTTTTAAAGCACAGTCTTGTTCCAATTTCTTCCCAATACTAGCATGGTTAGTGGATTTATTAAGCACTCAATCCGGAAATAGCAAATGCACCAAGCTTATGCGGCTGATTTGAAACAACAAATTTAACCGTTTACCGAAAGGTATTTTTTTAAAATAACTTTTTATTAAACAGTGTTTTATTTTATATTTTACTGGAAACCCTCTTAAAACGACCCTCCCAGCGGTGCTTCAATAGTTAAGGAAGTGAAACCCCCTAATTTGTTCACATGGAATGTCATGCGAATTTGATGCAACAATTGTACTGACGTTATTTCCGAAATTAAAACACACATACACACATCATCACTTGATCGTCGACGATCCTTCCATTTGTCCTTTGTTTGTATTGCATACTTTAAATTTCCGTTCACTCACCAATATGTTGCACACGGTTGTCTTGTCCTCAAGACGATCCGTGTTGTTTTTGCGAATGTTTCGCCTAATTTCGCTCTGAACGCATCCTTCGAGTTCCGCTCTAATCGCAACCGTAATTCACTCCAGTACAAAGCAAAACAGAAACAAAAGTCAACCAACCTTCCCTACCCGACAAGGTACGTAGCCTGTGTAATGTGTTTTGTTTTGTATGTGTTGTATGTGTTGTGTATGTGTTGTATGTGTCTGTGACCGTGTCCCTGTTTTGCATGTTTAAATGGTTTACGTTTTTGTTCTTCACTCTCCTTTCAATATACTGTGTGGTACTTCTTAACAATGTGTGTTGCCGAACCCGATCGCTGCGACACGCTACATTGTCATTTACTAAAGCAGATCCATATGCATACTAACATGCATTTGTGTTGGTCTGCTCAGCCTTACAGTCCTTCTACTTTCATTCCTATCGAAGGCAGATCAAAACAGCTTCACCATAGCACTGTAATGGTACATAAGCGATGTTTTTTTAAACAAAATAATATTCACCTTAACTTTCACTTTCACTTTGTTCTGCTTTCATTATATTTAGTCTTTCTTAGTGACTGATGTTTAGTACAAATATGTACTGTAGCACCTCTAGCACAGAACTGGGAATTTGTGTTGGTTATATTTTTCGTTAGTTTTTCATTTGCATTCGAATGTAACGTACACATGTTAACTATTTTACTAGATTTCACGTTCCATTTTTTGCCTTAATTTTAACCAACTAACGTTCGCTTTATTCTCTTGTTGCGCGAATGTTTATTCTACCACATTGCTTTCTGCTCTCTTTCCGTACTTCGATTTAAATATATTGACACGCTAACGGAAAGGTATCTTTCGTTAAGAGCAAGTAACAGAAAACAGAAACAAACAGAAACAAACAGAAACTTGAAATAAAAAGAAAAGAAAAAAAAAGGTGAAAAACGCAGTAGAACATTACAATTGGGCAACTGTTTACAATAACGAACGAGTTTGGCCAAGGACATTAATGCATTCGTATCTTCTCCGTAGGACGAAACGCCACAAGGATTCTTCGAGGATCATGGGCTCGGATAGACGGCGGCCGGTGTCGGTGGAACGAGACGTATCCTTTCGCTAGCCAAAGCTCGCAACGAATTATGATTTACGTAGTAGTATTGTTTGGCAACATTGTACCTCCGAACGGGGAGCTACAGTACGACGGTTCCGCGTTCAGTTTTAGCGAATTTATGAAATTTAATTATCAGCAATTATTTGCGCTTTGCTCTACGACAGTTGTTCTCAACATATCATTTTCTGTAATGTAAACGTTTCGCAGTTTAACGTAACGATCCTTTTCGCTCAAATCCAATCTTAATGAAAGGAATGTGTTTTTTTTTTATATTTTGAAACCAAAATTCACACGATACGGATACTTTCATCAGATACCGTCAATACACCTGCACACGCTACCCAAATGAGCTTTCTCGAAATGCAATTGAGTGGAAGAAAGATGAAGACCACGGAACCGGCTGCCCATTTCATCCTGTACTTAAGTGATCTGTAAGATAATTCGTCAACATTTCCATCGGCATTAGTTATCCTCGCAGTACGCTGGGATGAGTGTTTGTAACGAGAGCACAAGTGTGGAAGTGATCATTGCAGGTTCGCATTACGATTGCCGTAATATCAAAACGTGTGTAGCTTTGTCCGACACAGTCTCGTGCGCTGTTGTACAGTTTCACCATTGGAACAGTGCGGAAGTGCGCATCAACACTACAGATAAGCGTAATGTCACGCACTGATGATGATGATCGAAGATAAACGACCTACATTACACGTAGCATTTATATATTGTAGACATATTCGCCGTTGATAAAGATGTTAGTTTAACGTATTAGTGAGATCTTATTCCTGATATACTTATCGATACAAGAACATGCGATTTCTAATAAAATTAGAAGCTAGTATAGAGCGTAAGCGATCGACCCTGATCCATTCGTTTACTGCGTTGTACGTATATTGAGAACATGAGTGAGAATTTTTCGTCGCAATCAAATCAGTCTTAAAATATCACATTACGTTTGAAAAGGAAATGAACGGATCTTCTTCGTCACTTGCCATTCGTGTAAGTCACCGCCGGTTCAATCAAATTCACTCCGAGAAGTGATCAGTTTCATCAATCCGGATAAAAAGAGAACATCCACAGAAGAGGTAACACTCATCGCCTTTGATCTGCTATCGTCACAATTATTTTATTTCATGCACCTCCACAACCACGTGATCGATAGTGTTAGTATCAAAAGGATGAACAGCATGAAGTATCGTTCGTCTCTTTCTTTTCGCAAATGTCCGCAAAAAGATTACTCTAGAACCGTTTCGCCTTATCAATTTCGACACTAAGAGAGCATCCACGGAGGAGGTAACACTCATCGCTATGGAACGACTACGTGACACACTAACACAGTGATCGGTGATTAGTGTTACCTCTTCGCTGGATGTTCTCTTGTTACCTGGCTTGATACAACCGATCGTCTCGTGAGGATTTTGACGCAACCGACAGGGACGAGAGGAACGTTTGGAAAAAGACAGAGAATTGTTTCCTTTTGCTGCGAGATTAAAATTATTGCCGACCGGGCCATGTCGTGATGACGTGATCTCTCATGAGTAGACCAAGGAGAGAGAGAGAGAGAGAGAGAGAGAAAGAGAGAGAAAGAGAGAGAAAGAGAGAGAGAGAGCTACAAGATACTTACATGATCGATCATGCTTCTGTGTGAGATAACAAGGTGAGATTGATGAATTGGGAAAAAGGAACAGCTATATGAAACTGTAGCATCCCAAAAAACCGATCGATAATCGAAGAAGTTATCGAATAGAGAGAGAAAAAGGATGGCTTCCTTTTCATTCACCTACACTAGTGATCATTTTCATGAGTGTTTGAGAGTAGTGTGACGCACATGGCACATCTTCAGTCAATGTTAACTTACTTCAGGAACTTGTGATACAACATTAGGAACCGACATTGTATTATGTATATGTAGTATTCGATCTGTATGAACCATTGGAGGATATATTTCGCCTATATAAACGTCATCATAAACTTTGCCATTACCTCCGCTTCGATAGTTTCATCAGCCGTAGCAAAAGCCATCTACTAAGTTTGTATTCTATTTAATTGAAATAATTTATTCATACATCCTTGCGAACCACCTAACCATCTGTCCATTTGTACGTTTACGATCGCTTTGTCGGCGTTTGTTTGGGTTTCCGACCTGGCCGGCCTCTTGGCGATACCACTCCCAGCACGGTACCGGATGATCCTTTCAGTTTCCCCGATGCCATGCTCATCTTTCGCTCGTGCACTTTCCGATGCTTCGCCAGATGATCCGAACGGGAAAAGCATTTCGGACAGTACTCACACCGATACGGTTTCACGCCCGAATGGGACCGGAAGTGGCGCGACAGTTCGTCCGAGCGCGAAAATCGCCACTGACATCCCGGCCACTTGCAGTGATACGGTTTGTCGCCCACGTGCCGTCTGAGGTGCGCCTTCAGATGTACCGGCTTGGCGTACACTTTGCGACAGCTTTCAAACGGACAAACAAACGTTCCGGTCGAATCAGGTTCCGCTACACTGTGCACTGTCGCTGGTAATGTTTGCGAAACTCCCGCATCGCCGGTTGATAGCTTAGCCGCACAAAGCACTCCACTTTCGGTGGGATTCGACTGTCGAATGAATGCTTCACAGGAATCGTCACAAAGGTACGTGTTTTCCGGCAGCCGGAGCTCGTTCTCCCACAGTTGGCTAAAGTTCACACAGTTATATTCGAGAATGAAATCTTCCACGTTCAGCTCCAGCTCTAGATCGTCCGTACCGTCTAGAGAGTGTATGAAGTCCAACGAGCTCGCCGATGGTGTGTCTATTGAGGCGGGATACGCTTGATCCTCTTTCCTGGTGTCCGGTGCTTCAAACGTGCCACACGTTAGTTCGGACAATGCCAACGCTATGTCCCTATCATCCTGTAGCTCGGTGTACAGATGGTAGAAACCGTTGGCCAGGAAATCGTCGGAAGATTGTTGGAAGCTGCCCAAATCCATGGTTCACTCACTCGACAACCGATCGATGGCGATCGTGCGGACTAACTGAATAGCCATATCGCCTTCGAAGCGCGTACACTACCACAAGATACAAGGCTTGCCGTTTGCGCGAAAGATGATACGGCGCAAAGCATCGGGTTTGAAGATATCGGCGGCACCGGAACGACGGCCCGACGGATTTCCCCCCTAGATCATCGCGTTTCAGCTCCTGTATCCTGCTACGTACGTTTGGTTACCAACGGCTTCATACGCGATAAAACTGATAGCATCGTGCCCGACGGTCAATGTAGACAGTTCTGGCTAGATCATTGACGTCGACCATGTTCCGCTGGTCCCCGCCATCTGGTGTGGCACGTTAGTTCTGGGAAAGTGCGTTCACACAACCGTGGGCAATGATGGACATGGCATTAGTGTCAAGTGACAATAGGAAAAATGCATTTGGACGAGATCTTCATTCTAATTACACGATCATGAATGGTTGCTTGATGCACCAGCACGGCACGATTATTGGTTACTTATCAGCAAAAGTGCTGTTTCAGTAAACAGACCATACAACAATGCCAGAGTGTTTTTTTTTTCTTCATGATATGAGTTTTTGTCATCAATCAGCTTCAACGAGACGGGCACGACGTGGCAGACAGCAAAAACCAGATGTCCTCCTTCCTGGGCTCGTTTTATCTATCTGCGATGAATATGGTCATCGCTAACGACTGGTCTCCAGGGAGCTATTCTTGTTGGTGGTTTGTTTTGCTTATTTTTTGTAGACTTATGCCGTTTCGCTGACGAAGGATCTTGTCTGTTTTTGATTAGAATAGTCACGTCTATAGATGGAGAGTCGCTTAAAAAATCGAACATTGCACCTATACATCATCCCACCAAATGCACAAAATCGTTTCACTGCCATCCATCGATTGAAAGGGGTTTTTAGCACCACAGAGAACCCAACAATCTCTTTTCTCTTGGTGAAATGTAAGTTGTTTTCTTTTGTACGATTGAAACGAAAGTGGAAATACCTGGAGCAGAGCATTAGAATGCAAAATAGTCTCAAATGTTACTTACCCCTTTCGGTGCATGCCCATTGTAAGGCAAAATTAATTCTTTCGCATACGGATATACATATAGTAAACCGCAGTGATACACCCTTAGGACACACTGATAATTGTTTTCGTTTTCCATTTCTAAAAATATTCATTATGTTTCACGGCCCTCAAACGTCTGCCGTTCTTCTGCCTTCACAGTGCGCTTCTTTCTACACATCATTCGCTGCTAACTTACAACGCTACCTCATTCTCATCATCATCCAAGAGCAATCAAAAAGGGTATTCGGGGTCACAGCTGTTCGTGTGGTCGGCGAGAACGAAGCTTAGAAGAGATTTTTCAAAGAACATTGCCACACACTGCCATTGCACGTGCCAGGTGTTGGCCATTAAGAGTGTGAAAAGGAATTTTACGTTAAACCGCGACACACAAATGTTGCATTCGAGTTACCATCAATCCGTAAATGCTGGGCAAATGTTTAATTGTTATCATTCCGCAAACTAGAGCTGTACCGCTGCTAACAAAGGTATATTTTACGCGATTACTCACATTCTGTTCGGTGCTTCGATGCACAATTGAATACTTGGTGTGACTTTGAATTGTCCCATCGTTTGCGAATTTGTACATGCACAAAAAAACTGGACTTAAAGAGACTTTGTTTTCACCAAGATTTGAATGATCGTCCAAAAGCAACTGGGTTTTTTTTATCATCTTAATTTTTCACTCTTCCTTGTTTGTTTTAGTGTTTTGTTCCAATCAAAATAGCTCTCAATCATAAATATATTATTCAAGCTTCCAGCTTATTCCATCCCCCCCAAGAGCAGCAAGTGTCTTAAATGAGCAACCTGTTTTACTCTCTACTTGATGTACTCGCTCGGTGTTTTGTTGTTCTTTGTTTCTCGATAACTAAACAAATAACAGAAAACAACCACGACCGTGAAGCTCTTCACTTTGTTCGTTTCCTTGTTTTCTTTTCTTTATGGAACAATCCAATCCTTGTCAGAGCGTTCGGAAATATCTTTCTTTATTTCCTTTTGCTAAGCTTCCTTAACTCCAACCGATTATGTCTAATCCATGCGTGGGTATGCTTCTTCACACTTTTGCATCTGCCTTTGGCGGGTTTTTACTCGTTTGCTTTCTGCAGCGGTTAAGAAGAGCGAGGAGAGCGAACTATATTTCGCTTTACACCTTTCCTTCCCACACATCATCATTCCTGTTGGCTGAAACCGCTGAAAATGCGCGCGCGCGAAGGGCTCAAAACAATATCTGTACACTCAGCTGTTAGATGAATCGGTTAATAGGTGCAGATGTATGCTTTTTCGCTACTAAGCAACTGATTTGTTTCGCTATGTGCAACATCATCACCCTTCTTTTGTCCTATTATACACTGTTTACCCCCCTCCTTTCCGTTTAAGTTAAGTTTTTTACATTTTCTTTTGTTTCTTGTTCTGTTTTTCTCTTCGTTTTTTTTTTGTTTGGTTGGTTTGTTCCATGCACAACATTCTTTCACTTCATATTACACACTCTGTTTGACACACTGTTGGGATGAGTTTAGTTTTGCTTCTCCACATTCGGTGGATTGGATGATGTGGTTCGGTTTTATTTTCTGCTTGCTTTTGCGCGCTGTGGTTATAGTATAGTTTTCACTAGCTTTCACCTTCTTATCCACTTTCAAATCCACACGTTTACTCTTTAACAATAGACAATGCTTAGGCGTTTTGTTTTTTTTTTGTTTATTCTCGTGGATTCCCTTTTTTTTGCTTTCTTCGTTCCATTTTGCTGCACAGATCGTGCAAGTACATTCATCTGAAGCATTAGGTCCGTGCAAAATCGTTTTGTTTTCTTCCTCACTCTATGTCAATGGTGTCGACCTAAGGTTTTTTTTTTGTTTTTCGCTTGCTGTAGTAGTTTTTTTTACGGGGGTTGTTTCTTCTTTTTTTGTTTTTCTTTGCCATTTTTCCGTTTGTTTTTGCTACCTACCGCACTTAGTCACACACTTAAGTTACTTAACATTTACTTTGTGATTCTTCGCTGCTGAGCTTACACGCTACTGTTATACACAAGCACTCGCACGCACACACACGCACGCTGTAATGTATATACATGCACGTACACACACACACTTAATGCTACAATTGTTTCGCAAATAAGTGCAACCACACACACACATACACTCACATAAACGCGCATTTTACATATTATTACACGATTAGAAATCTAAAAAACAAATAATTAACTGAGATAAGCGACACTGCAAGAGGGCCACCTATCGAAAAGGGTCCTTCTTTTTCCGCCTTTTCTGTGTGTATATGAGTGTGTGTGTGTCTGTGTGCTGGTGTTTTTGCTGTTTTTGGGTGTTGTGTGTTTATTTTTTCCTTTGTACATAGCAGTTTGATTTCATGCTTGAATGTATCTTTTGTTTGTTTGTTTGTTTGTTTGTCTTTACGCTACTCATCATTACTTCGGTTTTGTTTACCGTTCACCCGAGGCCGATCTGTCACGTTTTAAGTCACTTTATGTGTGTTACTGTGCGGTCTGCTGATCGTCACAAAACAAATTGTGTTGTTTTATAGCCTGCAAACGTCATCATCATCATCATCGGCGAATCGATCGGTAGAGCCACACATTACTGAAGCCGTTTGCCAGAGTGCGGGTCTATGACTTTCTATACATTGTCTAACCAACGGCGGCATTTGTTCCGCTTCCTTCCATTTCGCACATCGCATCATTTTGTTTAGTAGATCACCTCGTACACTGTTGCTTTCTTATCACCGGACCCGGTAACAATGTACTTATCATCGGTCGAAATATCACAACTTAGTACTGATGAGGTTTCCTTTGACTGTTTTTTGGGGAAAAGGAAGAAAAGATTTAGGATTTTAGCGTAATGTTTGTTGATCCGTCCGTCCGTCCGTCCGGGAAATGTAGCAAAGAGAGAGAGAGAGAGAGAGGACGTACCTGGAAAATGCTAGCACCGTACGGTGTACGCCACGCGTTCAGCAGATTATCCTTGCCGGTCGAGACGAACCATTTGCCGCAGGCGGCAAACCGCAACGAAAGGACACAGCTTTCGTGCAAATGCAGCTGATATTTGTCTTGTTTTGTCGCGTGCAGTACCTCCACGTGTGAGTTCTCCATACCGACCGCCAACCATTCGCCTGTTGTTGAAAAAGGGATTTTATTTCCGACATGCGTATAACGTTTTCCTTTCCAGATGTGATTCACACTTACCCGTTGGACAGTAGCCGAGGGAGAAGATTTGTGAGCTAAAGTCATGCTGCTGCAGTTGACGACCTTCTCGCAAATCCCACGATCGGACGGTGTTGTCCAACCCGCCGGTCCAGAGCCGCGATCCGTCCGGGCTGATATCGATGCAGGACGCACCGTCCGTGTGGCCTTGGAACTGTCGCACCAGCGTCTGATTGTGCAGATCCCAGACGGCAATGTTACCATCGCTGCAGCAGGAAAAGCACACCTTCGAGTCGGGACTGATGGCGAGCGCGTAACAGGCCGGTGCCGCCGACGTTAGTTCGGCCTTTATCCGGGGCGTCGGGCTCGCCAGATCCCAGATCGAAAGGTTGGACGCTTCGCCGCCAACGATCAGTGTACGGCCGTCCGGGAGCAGCTTCACGGAGCGAATATAGTTGTCTCGCTGCTGCGAATTATAACCAACAAGCCATTAAAGGGACGTCCTGTTTGCCCCGCACGGGCGGTATTGGACGCACAGTGCCCGGGGAAGAGAGCGAATGCACTTACCAGACAGTCCAGCTGGCTGACCGGGCTTTTGTTGCCGGGTTGCGATATATCCCACACCTTCACGCATCCCTTGCCGCCGGTGTACACGTACTTGGTCGGGTTGGAGATGGTGACCGCACACACGACCTCACCGTGCGACAGGGTGTTGATTTGGCGGGCATGTCGTGGAATACCGGGCCCCGTAAGGGCGTCCGCAGGAAACGGTACCGGCTGTGGGGCACCTTCACCGTTCATGTGGTAAGAGTAGGCACTGCGGGGGGAGGGGAAAGACAAAAAGTACAAAAAACACAGACATTGCATACATTTAGGCGCGTTCGTAGCTTTTGCAGCACGTTCTCGGTAGCAAAGGGTGTGCTTATACTCACGGTTTTCCGCTTGACACGGGTAGCGCAATACCGTTGGTACGTACGTGACCGTGCGGATCGAAAGGCATCGGGGGCCGACCGTACGGATCGGGCGGTGGCCGCGCATACGGATCCGACGGACGCTGATATGGCGAGGGTGGGTAGCCGGCGGCTGGTGAAGGTACTACGGCTTTCGGGACACCGGGTGTGGACGAGTTGGGCGTGGGAACACGGGCCTTCGCACCGGGAGTTCCGGGTTTATCGAGCTGAAACGGAGTGGGTTGGTAGAAGGGTTTCATTAAAGCGCTGCACCATCATCACACTGCAGACGGATTGATTCGCTTTGCGGCTTTTGCTTACATCTTTCGTTTTGAGGCTGGGCGTTGATCGGGACGAACTCGACCCGGAACGGGACGGTGGTCGATCGTTTGCACCCTTCAAACTGCTCGAACCTGCCTTATCGCTACCGTTCAGTCCAATGCTGTCACGATCGCCACGATCCGACTGATGATCGCCGTTTGGTCGGGGTGAAGGCGAACCCTGAGGTAAACGAATGATAAAGAAAAAGAGGAATGTGTGATGTACATAAATTCCAAGATACAACAAAAAAAAAAAACGACGTCTAAGCAGCATTCTACTCATACTCGGCCAAAGCTTTCGGGCTTTGGGTTAAGAAAGGTTTGTACAACCGCACAGTACAGGACAATAACAGCAACATGAACAGCAACAAATACACAATCACGAAGGAAGCAGGGACCTTACACAATCTTCTACGGGCAACAACAAAAAAAAAAACAGGGAAGAAACCAACGACAACAACGAAGGCAAGGAAATGTATGTGGTGTGTTTGTGTGTGTAATTGTGCCAGTACAGATGTGAGAAATTACGAATACGTATGCGGTACAATACGATGATCGGCTTGGGAGTATAAATGATAATTGAGCTAAATAACAACAACGACACACTAAACTAAACAGGGACTATCAAAATGACAAAACTAAGGTCAGTATAATGAAACACAAACAAAACTATCGATCAATTTGGATGAAACACAAAATACACAGGTGATTCCGAGAAGATTTCCACCATTTCTGGATTCTTTATAAGTTGAAGTGAAACATTGCTTGAGAAAGCTTACACCTCTCTACCTCTACATAGTCCACTTCAATTTGGAAAGAATTAAAACTTGATCGGTTCTTCTCCACAACAACAAAAAGCCCCCCCTAGTAAGCACAAAGCAAGCAACAAAATGAATAACCTAAAGCTAGACTAAAAGGGCACCAGCACCAGTTTGCGCTGGTCTGTGGCACACCAAACAGAAATGGACAATACAACAGCTGGTGGTTGGTGGCGGTAGTGATGGTGATAGAGGAATGTAGAGCAACCAGGACTTCTCCAGGACACTAATGGCTTCTGTTCTGTTCAACCAATTGTTCGTCTACTTTACTTGTTTGGTTTTTTAATTTTTTGTTTAAATTTTGCATGTGAGTGTGTGCTTCATTTTCGCCAATTTTCCGGCCAATTTCCGGCAACAGTAAGGCGCGAATCGTTCTCTCACTCTCTCTAGCAAGAAGTTGTGCGCAAACGTACACACACACATACATACACACGCGAGCACACAATCACACACACACACATACAACCCTTACCGTTTCGTTCGCGACGTCCACCACTAAATCCTGATCACTTTTCTCACCATCACTTTCCTGCAAAACAATAGGGCAACTGTTCAATAACACGGATCAACTGAGAGCGGTTGTTGTTTGGTGTGGTGGTAGTGATGGTGGGAAATACGCAAATAAGTGAGTGTGTGAGTGAACGGTAGGAGGAATATCGTAAGCCACTACTGGATGGGGAAAGGATGTGGGGCCAAGGGACTGATCGCGAATGAAGCGAACGTTGATGACACAAAGACACAAGAAGCTTCCTGAGGATAAGATTGCGATGTTTTTTTTAAGATAGAAGCTAACGAAACATAATTTTAATATGTAAGATCGCAATGGAAAATCAAGAAGAAACACATATTCTGTTTGTTAGAGGAGTTGTTCTATCCGTGTTATCCTCCTCCATCAAACAAACATGGGAGGGGATCAATTAACTTTAAATTAAATGTATAAGAGTGTATCGATTTTGCTATTCGCACCATACGAAGGGAAACGAAAGCAAACAGAGGAAGAAAAACACAAACCGCCCAAAAACGCATTCACCCCCTTTTGCATTTCGACATGAAGGGAAACACAAAGAAGTAACGACATTCAGTTCCGATCGTGCTAAACTTACGTGATTAAGCTTTTCCTCTTTCCGTCGCTTAGCTTCACCGTCCAGCTCGAGGGGTGATCGTGGTCGATACTTTTCCCGATCTGCTGGCGACACCGAGTTACGCTGCAATGAAACGATTCGATTAGTCGAAATCTGTGGGAAAACGGGACACCCAAAACCGCGCTTACCATGCGCTCCTCAGCCGATGGGCCACCGAGTGGTACCTTTAAGTCTTCGCGGTGCAGATCGGGCGGTGCCTTCAGCATGCTTTGTGGTGCACCGTGCGGCAAACCCATCGGACCACCGAACGCGGTCAGCGGACCGGCGAGTGCACCGAGGCCCGGTATCGGTTGTGGCGGTCCGCCAGGTATCTGCTGAGCGTGAATCTGCTGCTGCAATTGGACGCGAATGAACCGGTGGACGGAGGTTGACGGTTTTTCCAAACATCCAACCAAAGGTGACAGAAAGGAGGGGATGGATGGAGGGGATGGAGAGAAAGAAAGGGGAGATGGGGATAGGGCAGAAAAGTATGGCGATAAAGAAAAATTGCCGGTCGGAGAAAAAGGGAAAGAAAGCAAAAAAACAAAGGGGGGAAGAGAAAAATGAGAGAAACCAATTAGTGAAAGTCTCAAATTGCCGGGTGTCGAGGCGTTGTGTTGTAGAAACAATGATAACGATGTAATGTAACGATTCGCGTTATGTTGTTGCATGAAAAAACGAGTGAGAGATGCAAACAAACAAAAAACTAACCAAAACAGAAAACAAAACAGAAGAAGTAGAAGAAGAAACAGATTCGATTGTGTGTGTGTGTTTGTTTTTTTGCTGTAGTTGTATTAAAAGCACACTCACACGTGGTGATCGCGCACAAAACATGGTGGTGGTGTAGTAATGGAGTGATGCGAATTATGTGTAGTAACAAAAAAAAAAAGTACATGAGAAGCCCCTGATCAAATGTCAAAAGTGTTGGTAGAACATGCAAAACTGTTTATTATACACACACATACAAACACACGATATATATATAACACACAAACATGGCATGCATGTGTCATGGCGGACACTCCTCCCAAGTGGGATTGTTTGTGTGGGATGTGAGAAGGATGGGATGGGTGGATGAGAGGGTTTGTTTGGAGAGATTCATGTCGGCTGGGTAGTAATTATGATATTTGAGTGATTTAATTAAATTGTTATAATCATTATGTGCGCATTAACGTCAATCGTCCGTGTACAGAGACCCCACCGACCGACCGACCGACCGACCGACCGGGTGGGTGGTATGGTGGTACACCATCATCATACCCCGGGTGGTGCTTGCTCACTGGAACAAGTGTGGCCAAACCGATTATGAATAATGAGAACCGCGATCATCGTTTGCTGCTGTCCGGAATGCACACCCCGACGTGGGACAGGTGTGAATATAAATATTTATTTTCCGACAGCCACTCAACACTGCAAACTGTTGTGTGTATTTGAGTGTGTGTGTGCCCACGTATGTGGCCTCTTGTTTTTTTTTTATAAATCGATGGTTTGATTTTTGGCTTTTCCTTTCCACTCCCTTCATGCATTCGTTCGTACCACAAAGAACAAACGCCAGCAACATTAAATGATGTGATACACAATACGTGAGCGGAATTGTGGATCAATCTACATTATTGCACTTATTAACTGTTACTCTACATCTGCCACTAACGAAATACTTCAAAACCAATAACGAGAATGATTTGGGGGGAGGGGGGGGGGGGGGGGGGCGGTTTTTTTGTTGCTGCTTTCCACTGCCCAAGCTCGGGAGATTGTTCCTGGTGGTGGTTCCGGGGTGGTGATGATGAAATTGTCATTAATTCTGCGGTTTTCATGTGCCGATCAAAACCGATTACATTACAAATTCCGAAATATCTGTTCTGTTCCCAAACCACCATTGACCCTCCCCCTTCCCTGCTATCCCACAGCACGTGTAAGGGAAACACAGGTGTGCAATAGTTCACGCAGAATTAGCACCACCCACACAATATATTTGTGTATGTGTATAAACATTTCCCAAATCCCGGTGTGGCGTTTTCACGATGGTTTTTGGCTGCGGTTTTTGGTTTAGATCTCTCACCGTGGAAAACTGGCTTGCGGTACTTCCTGTTGCGGTTTTTCCATTTCATTGTGAGGCGATGAATTTTTCCACCGACCGGCGGTTACGTGATATGGTGTACAAATGAACCAATTTTTCAACGGTGTCGTGGTTGGCACACTAATCGATCGTTTGTTTGCTAACATTCGGGGCTACTCTCGTTAAGCTGCGAGTAGTTTTGGTGAACGAATTTTGAGTGTAAATGGTGGAATTAAAGTTGAATTAATTTCAAGTTGAAATGGACAACTTCAAGCTAAAGCTTTTGCAAGATGGAATTGAATCCCGTGCAGTCAGTTGATTTGATTTATTAACGTGATCCACTCCAGTTCAAGAGGCGTGATCCGGTGGTGTATTTGGCAACGGCGCTAGGTCCCTAACACGACCGGACTCGGTTCAAATCCCATCCGGACCGTTCCTCCGTAGCACTGACTATGCAACTACGTGGTATCTAATGAGTCTAGTAAGCCATTTGATTGCCGGCATGACCAGGTAGGTCGTTCAGCCAGTTCAACTTGTAAAGATTCCAGTTCAACTTGTAAAGAATCCAGAAACGGCTTCCACTTTACCAATTATAAACAAAAACCCCATCAAGGATTGCTTTTCTGTTGAAATAGTCCACATTCGACCACATTTCAGTACAATTTAGCTAATCGAGCTACACTAGCGCTAAGAAAATGTTTCTAAATGAGCACAGCGGGTTAGACCCACAACAAGTTAGCACCAACAATGAATCATTTATTCGCTGTCCCTAGAGTTACCCACACGTACACACAGTTCCCCAGAGTAGTTGTGCAAAGGTCGTCACAATATTTTCCCATTTCCCATTGCTCCGCTACACCAATTCACCACCGCACCAACAGGGGCAGGCACAAGTGGGCCTGAGCCTTTTGTGTGTGGGGGAGGGGGGGGGGGGAGAAAAAAAAGATCCTTCAACGCCTTCAATGAAAACATTCACCCTTCTCCTTGCATCCACAACTGTCGTCTCTCTGCCTCGCACTTATTGTATTGTCCGTGTACCCGTTGGAAATTACTGAGCACCTTTTCTTTGGCGAGGTTTTCCGGCGTGAGTTTTCCTCGCGTTGTACACATGGCTTTGTTTTTTCTTTTTTTTTTGCGTGTTGCGCCAGTCCTTAACGACATCGCGCCATCGTCGTGTTTCGCGCGTTGGAAAAACCTCACAGCAATTGTGCGGGTGGTGGTGCCGTTGTTGGGGCAGTTTGGGGGCGGAAAGTCCCCCTTTTGCCACGGTTGCAAGTTGGAACGAGTTTTCACGCGAGACGAAACAAAGAACATGGACGCACACACACACACAGCCATCGACGGCCACAGTAAAATGGGAAAGTTTCCACCATGTCCCATTATTCCTTCACCCGAGGACTTGCGCGCTGGATGATGAAAGGTCCCGCTTTTGGAGAAATTATGATGGTGGGAAGGTGGTGTGGGTGGATGGGAGGGTGTGTGTGTGTGTGTGAGAGACAGAAGAGCAAGCATAATGAAATATGAACTCGGTATTGGACCGGAAGCGGTTTGCTGTGCACACTGCCGCCTTATGGGCGGTGGTTGGGTGTGATGGAAAACTCCGCTGAGAACACAAACGGACCACCACACCATTGCGGAAATGGGTGGCGGGTGGATAGTATAGGGGGGGGGGGGGGGGGGGGGGGGGGGGGGGGGGGGGGGGGGGGGGGGGGGGGGGGGCGGAGGGAGATGGGTGAGTTTTAATTGGAAGGAGACCTTTCCACTTCGTCCTGGTGGTGATGGTTGGTCGCTCGTTAAGCGCGACGCAAACGGATGGTGCCCGGAGTCCCGGTCCGGGTGGGGGAGAAAAACTTTCGCAGTCATTTACAAACGATTGCCGCACGACTCGAAACACTTCCTTCGGTGAAGGTGTGGGAAGGTCAACCCATGGTTTCGGTTTGTGTGGGTCTGCTCGATGTTTAAGCACGACAAAAGAGCTTAACGGATGGCAAAGGCTGTGGCCCCTGCCTTGTGGTTCGCAACGAACGACCGACCAGGCCAGCCAGGCCAGCCAACCAACCAGCCAACCAAGGCGTCATTCCGTCGAGGCGAGTACGACGCGTTGGCGTTTATTTGCGTTTATGTAGCAGGAAATGGTTCAAATTAAAATGAATTACAGCAAACGAAGCACCCGACGGGGGAGGGGGGTGAGAATGGTTCCTTCAGCTCGGCATGGGCAAGCCGATGCTGTGAAAAGCTGGAACTTTAATGCCAACTTCGTCACAGCGTCGACTTTACTTAGATTCGCTGTGGGCAAACACTTTTCGGTGGCCCAGTTTGGTGGTGTGTGGCGCTTTGGTTTTGGTTTGGAACAGCAGGGAACACAGGGCAAAGAATAAATAGTACCGAAATGGACAAACAGTGAGCGGCCGGTTTTGTTTCTTTACCAGAAGCAAAACAGACAATAAAGTCAATAAGTGGAAAAGTTTGTCTGCAAACAGTGTACGGTGTTGTAATGCAAACTTTGCTTTGTTTGAAGTTTTCTTATCTTAAGAGTGTAAAATAAATTAATAAATTTTAATTCATTCATAAAAGTAATACAAATTAGCAAAGAACAATCGTTGTTTAAGATAGTAAAACACTGTCCCGCACAACACCACTAACCATTTGCACTAATTCAAACAGTAAAAGTGAACAGAAACGAAATCCCAGCTGCCAATTATTTAGATCTTCGCGCAAGTTCGAACTGCCACGAACTTGCACTGCCGGCCCGACCGCAACGGGTGTGGAAAACATATTAGCAGTCGTTTACGTTTTTCTCGTCACCCCCATCGACCCCCCACCCTCTTGCCCCTTCTCCACGATGGGACACGAACATATCGGTACGTGTGCAGAAAACCGCCGTTCGCTTTAGTTGGCAAACATTTCACAATTGATACTCGCCCACACTCCTTCCTTTTGTTTCCCTCCTTGTTTGGCTAAATCCGACAATCCAATACCCTAAATGACACACTGCATGTATGCGGTGGGCCAGAAGGGGAGGGAGTGGTTTGGACTCCCCTTTTTTTTTCAAAATGGCCTGCAGCAACAATCCGACTGGGGTTGAGTTCAGTGGTTTTACCAGTTTTATAAATGCTTCTGGATTGTGGTTTGCTGCCGAGGCTGTGCGGATGGTTGGTGGAAACTGGTGGAATTCCATCCTCTCTCCCCGTCCACCCCCCACGCCCCCATAAAGAGGGAGGGATAACAATAAACAACCATATTTTACATCAACTAGCACCAAACAACCCCTGGACGGAACCCAGGAACAAACCCTTCCGATAGGGGTTGAAGCATCCAGAAGGGGTAAGTTTATGAATGCGTGTACATAAACGGTCGGATCGGTACTATGCTACTACAACTGCTGCTGCTGTTGCATTGTTTGGCTTTATTACAAGCGAAGCTCCCTCTGTGAGGGTGGCACTGTATACATATGTGTGTGTGTCAGTATGTGTTTTCCCATGCCTCCGGAAACAGCACTATTCGAAGCTCGTAAGGATTAAAACCTCAAAAACAGAAATGAAGGTGTGGAGCGTTGGCCCGAAAAAGGGAGTTGTTGGAGAAATGTTTGCAATATTACCGCTGCTCACTTCCCTTCGCAAGCCTTATTAAATGGTTCACCCAGCGAGGGTGGCACAGGGATGAGCAGGGGGGAAACCACCCGTGAGGATGCTTACCCGTTGAAGGATAACAGAATCCATGGTGGTTACAAAATGGGGCCCCAGTATTCCACTCGGTTCGCTGTATCGTTGTCCAACACTTGCTTTTCAAACACTTTCCTTTTCACTCGCACATCCCGTTCTCTCTCGCACTGTGTTTCGCACGATGGGCATAAGCGGTGGACATTTTAGAAGAATCCAATATAATAAAGTAGTCAAAACTAATGAAATGAAAGATAAGAGAGCAGCTAAGGAGAGACATGGCAAGTACTAAATTCAATTGGTAATGTCTGAAGAACGTCAACATTTTTGTATTAAAAACAATTCTTTATATACTCTTGAATGAAGCTTTTCTTCAGTTCTTTCTTAGGTGGTTAAATATATGGCATCAATCGGATGGATTAGAGCTGAAAAAAATCCCTCAAATCATTTAGAATTCTTCACGAATTTTCATTTTTCTTCCAAATAGTTTATGAAAGTTAATCTTCTACAATTTTGTTGATGTTTTGTTAATTTTAAATTGGAAAATAATGAGATGATATGTCCATTTATTCGTCCTGCGCTGTCCCACCGTGCATTTTGTTGTGCCGTTTATGATTCGGTTCATTTGTGTCAGCACGCTCTACCAGCAAGAACAAACTAGCCACCCCCCTTTTCCCCTATTTTCCTCCCTCCTTTCCTCTTCCTGTCACGCGGAGGAATGTGGGAAGGGGACTGGAGGGTTGCAAGGGAGAAACAAACTTTTCCTCCCAACTTCCCACCTCGAAACCGAACCGTGTGTGTGTGTGACCGTAACAATAAACTGGTAACGTGTGGAAAAGTATATCCTGTGCTAGCACCACCCACCCACCCATCCAGCCTTGCGCCATGGTTTGGTTTTTCCACGAGCAAAGTTGGGGGAAAGTGGTGCCACATTGCGTGCTCCGAATTAGATCGGAAGGAAGTAGAGTGAAAGGGGGGGGGGGGGGGGGGGGGGGGGGGGGGGGGGGGGGGGGGGGGGGGGGGGGGGGGGGGGGGGGGGGGGGGGGGCGAACGAAGAGTGGGGTAGGTTGGGTGGACACCCGCGTTAATACCACTGCCGGGTGGTTTGTTGTGGTGTTTCAATGTTGTTCAACCGAGAACACAATGCTGGAGAGTGTAGCAGTAGGGAAGGGAAAGGTACCCAATTTACACAGAAAACACGCACACACATACACATTTGCACGTGTAGGAAAACAGGAACTGTGGGGGAGGAAGGGAGGTGTTGTAGGGGTTTGAGTGAAATTAAATAGGATGATTATATTAAAATGTGGTTATACGATTATAATTATGCTAGCAATTTAGTTTACGACGGACCGCCACTAGTCGGCAGCGACAAACACACACACACATACGAGGGAATGGGTTGGGTGGAGGGGGTGGGATGGGGAATTGATATAGCACCAAGGAGTGTTGGGTGGCTTTTTTCCCTTTGCTTGACTGCAAACCTAACACGCAAGAAGGGAAATAATACGCACAGCCATGTAACAGGCACACAGTTTTCCCACTGCCAGCGAATTCAACCCGAAAGTAATAATTACTGGGACACATTACACCCACCGGCGGCTAGATAAGACGGCACTTTTTTGATGGCCAAACGCAGAACGATAGCATCGAACGAAGGGCGAAAAGGTTTCTGTCACGATTTCTGTTCTTCACCATTTCACCGTTTCATCGTTCCACCCCGATAGGTTATTAATCCCTTTTCCAATGTGGCGCTCACATACTCTCCACAGCCGAAGCTTTCACGCAACATCGAACATGGATGGGTGGGGGGNTGGGTGGCTTTCGAGAATGTGGTGGGGAGCTTTTGGGGAGGGCGAGAGAACGGTCGCATGGGCGGACTGGACTGATGCAAAGGAAGTTATCGTGTCGGTTGCCTAACCACCATTGCTTCCGGCGCCGGAATGATGATATTACTGCTGCTATTAGTTTTTCTTGCTTCGACGCGTTCCAAAGTCCATCACATTAAGCGTGTTTTTGCTTGATGTTGGTTGGTGAAGCGATGTATACCGATGGATGCCAACGCGAATGATGGCGATGATGGTTCATTGTGCAATGTTTTAGCTTTTATTCAATTGCGATACAGATGAGAATGTGAATTTGTTTTCGAATTTTCATACCTTTTTGTACTACTCTTCGAACTCTGCGAACCCCAAAATACAATAAATAAATTCTAACTCTTCGAAATAGCCAAACAATAGTTGATTACCAGTTAAAAAAGTGTAACTGAAGGAGATTCGCTTGCAACGCCACATGCTTATTTTCGCTACAAATTACTCCTTTAGGCCGGTGAAACAAATTCACCCAAAAGACGTGTCCGTCAGCAAGTAGGCAACACAACGAAAAAGGACGAAAATTGGTTCGAGGCATCACTGTCCATACAATTAATCTATTTATTCATCGTGCGTGTGTTTTTTTTTCGGCGTCCATCATTGTAAGATCGTCGGAACGTGGCGTAACAAAACAGTCTTGCCCGGTGGACCAGTATACCAAGAAAAACCCCAACATCTACCCACTTGCTAACGTAACGGTTGCCGCATATTAACCTCTTCCCCGGTGCCGTGAATGAAATTAGTGCCATAAAATCGAATTGGGACCGACGCCGAGTCGGGCAGCGAAAGGGACGGAATATGGAATATGGACAAGGATGGAAAAATGGAGAAATAAATACGGCAGAATTCATTGCTCCATTTTCTCGCTGGTGTCGTTTACGGCGATGCCTCGTCGTCGTCGTCGTCGTCCTCGTCGTTCGACGCCGTATCGAGCGACGAACGTTTTATTGTCACGTCCCGGGACGCAAACATAATCATTCGGTCATCCACCTCCACACACAGCACCAACCCCTCTCTCGCTGTGTCACATGGCCTCACGTAGCTGTGTATAGCTTTATTCGTCCGAGGGTTTTTGGAAGTGATTTCTTCAAACAGGACATCACACCACTTGGAGCTGTGCTGTAGCACCAATAATGACGACACTGCTCTGCTCTGACGTGGTTCGGCCTTTGCTTTCCCGTGACCAATTTCGGACATTACGGTCCTTTTGGTGGGGGGGGGGGGAAAGGTGGGTGGTTCAATGAAATAAAGGACTACAAACACACACACACATGCACACAGACAGGCATACGCACAGCTCGGGACAGATGAAACAGAAGCACAGGGCGTTCCGTACAGTCCACAGCAGCATTTTGACCATAAATGAAGCGTACAAATAGAAATAGCCTTGACACTCTCACCACCGGGCTGCGCCACTATCGTCATCGGTGGGCTACGGAGCTGGGATACGAAAAAGCGGGCAAGTGGTCTTCTCGGCAAGGAACATAATCGTTGGGAATTGTGTGCTGACAGAATAAAGCATCGTTTCTCAACACGACAGAAACGGAAGAAACATTGGTGTGTGTGTGTGTGGTGAAAAGGCAACGGTCGAAGGGTTTTGGGTGGACAGAGCCAAAACGAATGTCCTGCTCTATTCAACGGCCACACATGCCGACACACACGCACACACACACACACAAATTGTTTCATCTATATCAAACGAAAGGCAACCGGAGAAAGACGTTCTTGTGATGTCCCAACCACCCACGGGGAAAGGGAACACGAAAGACGTCCACCCTCGAGAGGGGAGGGTTAGGTGTGGGAGCAGAAGGATAATAGAGAAACTTATGGAACGTGATGATGTTGTTAATTAAATGTTGAATACGGAATGAATCTTTCGGGAGATAAGAAGATCGCTTAATGACTGACACGGTACGATACCGACACAGCACAAAGGGGAGGATGGCGCACATCCTTTTCAACGGAGCAACCGAAACACGGAGTGGTGGGTAGATTAGGTAAGGGGTAGGAAGGAAGCAAGTGGAGGGTTCTTGGGGCAAATTTTGGGTAAGTGGAACCGGAAGACCTGGTAGCATTGCCCGTTGGCAACATGGCAATGGAATGAGCACCATCCGTACGGAATGGAATTGGCGCATCATCGTTCCGTTCCGGAAGGCAAGTTCGGAAAGAGGTCTCCTTCGGATGGTAGGAAGGGCATGGAGACAGTTTCTTGCTCAGTTTAGTCTTTGATCGATATAAATCACTTTCACTCGTTTCACCACCACCGTTGTTCGTGCGAGCGGAGGGCAAACCAATTTTTGGGTGGAGTCCAGGGAATGTCGATTCCACAGGAATGTGGTGGAACGTTTTTGGGACTGTGGGACGTGATTTTTGTGGGCAGACAACTTGCAGATCCGGGTATGACAAAAGGGTGAAAAACGGTTAACTGTGTGTACCGAGTGAATGGGTGTTTGTGTGGGTGTGAACACTGCTAGAGGACGGAAAGCAACCGAGAAGAACTAATCAACTCGACAAATTTTATTTCAATATTGTATAGAGGAAAACTATGCGAGAGAAAGATGGTGTCTGTATGTGTGTGTGTATGGAATTTCGAGAGTTATTTATTTGGTATTTGGATGAACAAAATGGGGGGGAAAGTGCACATACGGCCATGGTCGCCACATACGTGGTCGAAAAGCAAAAGAGTAAATATGAACACGTTACGAATCAATCATTTATTCACCAAAAAAGAACACAGAGATCATCTCGAAACACAGAAGGGATAGGCTTTATTGAACGATGAACAAGCATTCAAAAAGCCATTAAAAAGCGACACGATAATCGTTTAAATTGGTCGCGGCGTATCGCTCTTTTCCCGGTCGTAAAACTCGATGAACGAAAATTTCAAACTTAATTAATTAACTCGCCCACTCGCCCTTTACGATGGGACAAGGGGGGCGATAGAGAGGAAGGGCGATGTAACTATGGGTGAAACCGATAATCGCTAATTTTCTAACGTTGGTGGTGGGCTGATGCCCCATGGGAATGACTCACAATTGACAACAATCTCGCAGCAAAACCTTCCGACCGGGTTCGAAACAATTTCGATTTTTCTTTTTTTAAGCTTCTGTTTTAACTGGCAATTTAAAAGCAGGAAACCGGGCTCGGGGTTTCAACCGTTTCTACCGAAAAAAAAACCCCAATTGATTGTGGTTTGATACCGAAAGGGGTTCTACACAAAAGTGGCCGAAACTTCGATTTTATCTAAATTATACACCTACCACGGTCAGGGGTAGTCGCTCGCTTTCTGGGTAATTGGAGGGTTAATCGTACGTGTTGAGTGTGTTTAGTGTCGTATTTTCCCTTCTTTTTTCTTTGTTTTGGCATAGCAATCACGATCGTTAGCCACTTTAAATACTTGAATTGGGTTTAATTGTTGTATTTAAACGACATGTAAGCAGAGAAAGCTCTGCTTACGGATTTAGCTACCATTATAATAAATAACATCTAACAACCGCATCATGTGCTGCGTGTAATTCTATGAAAATAAGACAAAACCATGAGCATTGTACAAAATCAACACACTCATCAACTAAAGACCATGCTCTTCAATTGGTATGTATGTTATCACAGGACAGAAACAAACACGTCAAATCTTATGCAACTCATCAGTAAGCTTCTATAAGTTGATCGTAAATGAAGGAAAATATAACTCAACTACTGAACACACGGAAGTAAACATAAAACACGAAAGAATAGACAAACTTTGAAAAACGAAAACAAAACTTCACAACAAGACGTGGTAAAAACAAATGATAATTATGATGAAATAGCGCTTGCAAGCAACAAAAGTGAACAAAACGAGTGTGTATAACTTATTGCTTTATTCACAATGGCACAGAAAGCATCCGAACCAAGCAAGATTGTTCCAAATGGCACATTAATGTATTGTGTTTAAACCGAAAAAATTCGAACAGTGACAAGAAGTTACGCACATTATAGTAACTGTTTCCGTTTTATTTTAAAGTGTACGGAATTGTGTATGAATTGGTACGAAACAGAAGAGCACAAACACAAAGTTGTTTTGATGTGTTGTAAATTTTTTTCCAAACATACATATATTAGATTAAGGTGAAAACAAAAGCAATTGAATAATGAACTTAGCTCGCACTCTCTCTCTCTTTCTCTCTTTTTTTCCTTTTGCACTCAATTTGTTTATCGTTTTTGCGATAATCGATTGCTGATTTGTATACTCTATTAAGACAAAGTTAATATGTGAGGGAAAAGTGTGCATTCCAGCTGACAAAAATGATGGAATTGTGAACAGAGAACGAGAAGAGGGGAGTGAGAGAGAAAGAGAGAGAGAGAGGGGTAATGGGTGAGGGTGGGTTTTGTGGTAGGAGGGTGTTATGTGCGTTAATAGTTAACACGAAACTTACTAAAAGTTGCTGAATTCCCTGTTGCTGGTGTTGCTGCAGATTGGCAGGGGGGCGAAGGTCGGGAAGAATTCAGTTGTTCGTTACACATTTTTCGAAACGGTCGTTTAGAGAGTGCACAAAGTGGTTCGTTTTGTTCGTTACATTTACAGACACATGGGTGTGTGTGTTTTTTTTTTTATTTTGTTTTTGATTTGTTTAATTTGCAGCAGCAATTTGCAGCGTGCGATTAAAAGTAAAACGAGACAGAAAGAAAAGGGAAAAAACAGGATATCAAATTACAAATGGTGTCAACATACGGTGGAACGGGTCTTTAGCACATGAGTTTACTTTTTTTTCTTATGCTATTCGATAGGTGAACTTGTTTTCATTTTATTAAATGCCCTAGTACGATTGTTGCTTCTTTCGCAACAATGAGAAAAACAAAACTTAACTCAACCGAACAAAACATCAACGGAAGAAACAGAGAGAAGGAACAAAAACAAAATAGGAAAAAAGCATAATGCAATCTAATGAATTCACGCGGCTCTACTAGGCTCGAACTACTGTTTTTGTTTGTTTGTTTGTTTGTTTAATATGCGATAAATATTTTGGGCTGTAGATTTAAAAGAAAACTCAACAAAACCACCTCAGAGATATGAATACCGTCTGTTTCAGTGATCAAATCAAATAAAAGCAAAGCTATTAATAAAAAGATTTTCCAATACATTCGATACTTTGGCAAATGAAAACAAAAAACAAAAAACAAACAATACGATCGTTTAATTTTATGTAAAATAGAAGATGATATTTGAAACAGGAAAAAAAACCTAAATTTGCTCAACTTAAAATCACTAACCTATAAGAGCGATTCAGTTTCAATAACGAAACGGATAATAAACAAGTAAAATCACGCAACTCAGTCAGTATCTAGATGAAATCAACACAACAACAAACAAAACAAAAAACCCACTGGTAAAAGGGTAGGAAAAACTGTGATGAATCGTATGCAATATATTGGCAGCAGAATCTTCAAAAACAACGAAAACAAAAATCAAACTATTGCAGCTCAGCTTCCCATCTGGATTGTATCTACATATCTTATTTACTGATTTACTGTACGGAGGGGAATCGGCAACAAAACGGCCGGAAAGTTGTTGCTTGACTGTTTGTTTTATCGTACCAAACCAAGCATACTCTTGTAGGCTACTTACACCGATGATGGCGTTTAGTTCCGGCATCGTGACCTGTTTCGCACGCTCGACGGCGGATGCGATCTGTTGCTGATGTTCCGTTGCCAAAAATGGTAACAGCTGTCCGATGAGGGCGTTCAGTCGTTTGGCAATTTCGGTCTGCAATGGTGGGAAAGAAAAATAGGAAAGAAACCAATGAATGCATTGCTGCTTTTACTGCTCCAGCTCCGTTTGACGTTTGAATGGTAATGTTGTGTTTAAATTTTTACAACAACGAATAATTATTAGATTTTCTTTCTTTTGTTATTATCACAAATAACAAACCAGTAAGGTCATTCAGGTTGAATTGAATTAAGCGTTCAAAATCTGTCTAAAATGGCAAAGTTTGTTCCTTCTCTATGGCTTCATGGCTGCATAGCAAAGGATCGACTAATCTGTTGAATAAATTATTACCATACTTAACCTGACGTCAGGGAAAAAGATATGAATTGTGAATGAAAAAGAAAAGCTAAAGAAAGTACGAAACCCAAATTTTTCAAACACACACACACACACATACAAAACATTGCCCAAAAGAGGATCATTTTGATCCGTTTCCTTTTCACTTTCCCAAGATCCCAGGGAGATAAGTCTCTGTTTCTTTTTACAACCATTATGCCCTTTTTTTATAAACATTTTTCTTTATTCAATCGAACCACACCTTCACGTGTTTGCTGGGTGGCTGTGTCCCTGTGAAAACCTTGCCCAGCTTCTCCGATTTTCGTCGGATGGTCGGAGAGCCAACAGCGATATTAAACGTCACCGAGCGTACTACCAACTTCGCCCGGTGTTCATGTCTTGTGCTGGTTTTTTGATTTTTCTTTCCCCAATCCCCAGCGTACGAGTGTATACCTGATCGCAAATCTACAAACAACCATCTGACCGTAAACGGAACCGAAAAAGAGGTATATAAAATTTTGCGACTTTAGTCAACTTCTCCAAACAATGGTCTGTGCGGTATCGGTACGGGGTGCGAATGGAGACGCCAGGTAAGCCATGCGGAAACAGATGGACCCCGGACGCCCTTGCCATCCCTTGCCGGATTTAACACACATTCAACATAAAAAGGACTTATTTTCTAACCCAAACGTGAATACAAAAAAAAAATGAAGTCACACACAGAGTGTGAGTAAGAAAAAGGAAATGATTCAAACCAACGACCAAAGAAAAGTAAAATAAGAATATCGCACCTCAAACCGGTATCCAGAGCACCACAGACTGACACACCAAAATACACCCAAAAAAAAACCCTTAAGAAAACTCTAAAAGAAAAAGGCATTCGCTTCTTACGAAAGAAAGAAAGAAAAAAAGAGAGAGGGAGTTGTGGTCCTTCCTTTTACAACTTCCAGTGTCAATGGAAAAATGATAAATTCTTGCCTTCCGCCTTTGGTTCCCCCCATCGGGGCAGGATTTAGGATAAGCAATTTCGGATGCATCCCGCTTCAAAGCAGCAGCTGGTGGGGTTGGGAGAGGCGTTGAGGAACGGGGACTGAAATGAATCGAGGAAATAGGGGTTTTTCCTTTTAGCACTTCAGCAAAAGTCCGTTCAGGGTGACCAACCCAATGGCAGAGTTTGGGGAGCACAGTTGCCGGAGTTGAACTGCTGCTGCGGACCAACAGAATGTGTGTCTCAAATTCAGCCGGATTGTGGAATTTTGGGTTAAGCTCCTCGTAACGGTTGACAAGTGAATGGATTTTTTCTTTGTCATCTTCGATGCCTCTTCTTTCTACCTTTGGATGGGACCACGGTCGAACCATTCCGTCCCGCTTGTGGTTGTGTTTTCGGCCATACGGATCTCCTTTAGCGTATCCTCCACTCCAAGCGAGAGGATTTGTTGCAAAATGTGGAAAAATCTTATCCTTCATCATTTTCCCAACACACTCACCAACATCCCATCCCGCGTTCGCTAAACACAGTTGAGGACCCTCCAAACAACAACAACAAAAAAAGGAAGAATGTAACAACGGCAAACAGCTTTATAGTGTCCCATAAAATCGATTCGATTCTCGCGACGCCGACCGGTTTGCTGTTCAATTTTTCGCCTTCTTACTTGACAGACCGACCCGAAGAAAGAGGAACGAAGTTGCTGGTGGTCTGGTTGGTTTTTACCGGCTTGGGGGTGCTGATGGGCAGGCGAGGGAGTGGGGAATTTGGAACGAACCAAGTTCAAACGGAATGCATAACACGACGCCATAAGGTATTCTTAGTACACCCGCTGCGATGCCAGGACAGGAGAGGTTGAAACGCGCAAACGATCGAACGATGCCGAACTGCACACAAAAGGGACGGAAACCCCGACAACAGGGGAGACGTTATTGAAAAATAATAAAACGAACAAAATCATCCCAACCCTCTCTGTCCCTCCCCTCCTTTCCTTCATCACAGCGACCCCTCAAAGGCAGGCAGGCAAACATCACATCTCTTGATCCCTCTCCAGCGGCATCAATGTTTTGATGGGGGGGAAGGGCGAAGGATTGTTGTATTTTGTTCGATTTTATTTTCTTTAATATCAAACGTCAACTCGAACGAATCATCATCAGGATCCCCCGGAGCATGATTTGATTTTCGTAACGCTTTCGTCTATTTGCCCTCCCCCAAAATCCTATTCTTATCGATCGATCGTGATGAAGGTTTTGCAAACGCTGGCAGAAGTCGTTTTTCATTCAGACACCATTTGCAATGGATTTTTCGTATGGTGGGCGTGTGTTGGTGAGCTGGAAAAATACTTCTCACCCTCTCAATTTGGAACACTCCAGCAGCAAAAACAATTAACTATGCTGCCTTCTAAAAGTTCTAAACTGTACGAGTAGGGATTACGTTTTGACAGCGTTTGGATCAGTGACAATTAGTAGCGAATTATGAAATCAAAATAATTAAACCAACACCCGCCGACATAATCCCTCATCAATATAGCACACACACACACACACAGCGGAGAGTTTATTAGCGGAATTGCCCGGAGTGAAACGAGAAAACAACAACTGAACGCAAACGCATCGCATTTGGCTCCTGTCATTTGCCATGGTAAAGCTTCGTCTATTTACGCCTATTTCGGCTTCATCACGTTGTTCTAAGCTCGTTATTGAAGCGTGAAGCAAAATGAGCACCAGAGACTCGATCTCCCAAAACAAAACAACCAACGAAAAGCGTTTCATACTCATCATTCTCTTAATCAGCATCATTTTCCGCCGAGACATTCGCAATGGAAGAACTCGTGCGAAAGAAAAGGAAGCGGGTCTGTAGCCTATCGTCGTGCCTACGAGAGATGAAGACTTATCCTCTTACTTAGACAACGAGACGAGATAAGATCGGAACCTCTTGACTATATTTAACACTACGGGCAGGGAGCGACTAATCCATCCATCCATGCCCTTTTTTTGCAGACTTTGGGCCGAATCTTCCTTTTGAGGCAGTGAGATCGGGTATCGATTCTAATCGAAAACGAAGCTTCGCTTCTTCGATCAGGCGTTGGCGTTGGCAACTCGGAGTGGAAGGACGGACCTGGAGAGTTGTTTATTGGAGAAGCTTTTCCCTTTTTTTTGTCGATTCCCGGAAGGATTTGCTTTGATTGAATTAGGCCTTTATGACTTCCGGGCCGTGGTTGGGGTTATGGCCGTTTGCGAGATGCAGGCCTTTCGATCACGCACCAACCATACAGAGTATGGAAGTATCGGCATTGAATTGGCAACGATGGAGCATCCTTGCCATTCGTTTTGGAGGCGGGTTTTTTTGTTGTTGTGTACCGAAGAGGCCCCGCAAGCTGAGAAGCTGATTTGGTTCTCCTACACAATGCAAGCTTCGCTTTCGCCCAGCCAAAATCCAATGGGGCTGTTTTCGAGTTATGATGAATGATGAGTTTGAGAGATGGGCAAACAGGACAAAACAAACAAAAAAATTGCGCCGTTTTTCTGTCCCATTTCGGGGGATGATTTTTCGGTCGCCCGTTTTGCTCTTTGGCCTCATTCCGGAAATGTGCAAACGTGCGTGTGTGTGTGTGTGTGTGTGTGTGTGTGTGTTGGTTCAGATTTTTCAAGCACAAATCCCGGGCTCATCATCATTCCCAATAACGAAGCAGAGCAGAGAAGGAAGCAACTCTCCGCACGCCACACGCACAAGCCTTCCTTGGTGCAAAGGAAAAGAACAAAGGCGCTCTCACGCAACACCAAAGTGAACGACAAATGATTGAAGTTGATGAGCGTACGACGACGACGACGTCGCTGATGCCTTTCGCACAACAAAGCCCAACTCCTCCCAACAGTCGTTATTTGGTGGCGTTTGTACACGGTGGCGCGATCGTCGGCTTTCGTCGGTGTTGATGAATGGCTAAAACGAGGAGATTTAGAGACGCGCATGGATAGATGGATTGGTGAAAGAAGGGACAGGAATGTGATGTGGAAGTCGACGAACATCGACGACGATGATGTCTGCCCTTTTGCACTTTTGTTCATTGGCGCAACGGGCGTACGCGTTCGTAATGCTTGTCTACCCACGGAATTCCGGCCAGGCCGGGGGGTAGGTTTTAGGAATCCNTGGCGTTTGTACACGGTGGCGCGATCGTCGGCTTTCGTCGGTGTTGATGAATGGCTAAAACGAGGAGATTTAGAGACGCGCATGGATAGATGGATTGGTGAAAGAAGGGACAGGAATGTGATGTGGAAGTCGACGAACATCGACGACGATGATGTCTGCCCTTTTGCACTTTTGTTCATTGGCGCAACGGGCGTACGCGTTCGTAATGCTTGTCTACCCACGGAATTCCGGCCAGGCCGGGGGGTTGGTTTTAGGAATCCGTAATTCATGATGAAGATGATGCGTTTGCCCGTTGTTACTACTCCCGGCCGTCGGCCTGTGCAATAACATGCGATTTTGCGGATTTTTGTTTTGTGTGTTGCTTTTGCTGCTGACGAGCGCTATGTTTTTATTCCAACCACGAACCAAACTCATCTTCTTTATTCTGTCGCGTTAACAGGAAATGAACTGCTGCCGCTTATGTGCGTACGTGGATGTGTGTGTGTGTGGGTGGGTGTGGGTGTTTGCGAGAAGGAAAGAACGCAGGAAGTATATAGCAGAAAGAGAAGTATGGGCGGAAGGTATGCATCATGCCCAATGCCCCATCATCATCATCAACCCTCATCGTGTTCGGCCCCTTTGGCGGTATTGTTCTGCTGTTGCGAGAAACTGCTGGAACTGGAGAGATAATCTTTTGGCTGTTTCGTTGCGTTTTATCCCCCAGCCTGAACGGGGAGCAGCAGCAGCAAAAAACACACACTCATACGCCCCCGGGAAAGGTGAAAAGAGATATGATTATGATGGAAGGCTGTTCTTTGTTGTTGCTCTTTTTTTTTTTGCTCCCCCGACTGTCCCGTGATGCGCCCAGTTCCCTCATCGTTGCTTTGGTTCCGTTTTGCCCATCCCGTGTCTTTTTCTGGCTTCGCTTATGATGATGATGTTGATATCGATTAATCCCTTGACAGAAGATGTGGCAAGGACGTGCGAAGGTGCGATGAGGAGGAGGCATTGGATAAACAAAAGCAAACGACACGAAAGGCCACAGAAAGGAGACTACAAAAAGAGAAGTTAATAAAAATGCGTAGGAGGTCAGTCAGGACAATAGAAAAAGTGAAGGAAAAAGAATAAAAGAAAAAAAAAATAAACAAACACACATACACAGAGAGAAACAAAACAAACAAATAAAAAAAGGGAGGAAAAAAAGGGCTAAAAACAGAAGACGGCGCGTGGAAAGGGCAGCGACACAAGTATAATGGTGTGTATAAAAAGCGGTGTGCGAATGACTGATTGTGATGAGTTATGCTGAACTGCTGGCAGGAAGTTTGGCCATTTTTTTTACGGTAATAATGGGGAAACAAATGATGAATCTGTTGTGGCAGTAAACTGGGCCCTTTTTGCCTCCAGCCATTCGCCTTTTCCCCTTTTTTTGTTTTTGGCTTGTTGTTGTTGCGATAGAGATTGGAAAAAAAAGGTTGAATGATTCTGATCTGGATGGCTTTCTTTTCTTTTTCTTTTTTTGGGTGGTTTGTTGTTCGCCCCCCCCCCCCCCTTTTGACGGGATGCACATTTGCTGATTATGTAGTCAAGCTGGCGGGCTGGTTAAATAAAACGTTCGACAGCAGGGTATGAATTCACAATTGCGTAATTGTTATGACACGATGGGGGGGGGGGGGGGGGGGGAAACCATGGGAAGGCATTGGTTTTTATTGGCGTTTTGTGGCACATGAGAAGGTAAAAACAAGTAAATTGAAAACAAACTAATTAATACTCAAGTATTACAAGGAAATCTTCAGTGACACTCGAATTAGTGATTTAGGTAGTGATTTCAGATATTGTGATAGAAACAGGGCGCTACTTCCGATATTTTGTTCTTTGTTCTGTGTACAATCGTCAACAAATGAGAAACATACACCCAATACATAACCTCGACCACTACACGCACAAAAAAATACAGATCAAACGATACGCCAAAGATTGAACGCCTAACGCCGCCCACCCAGAAATGGCCTAAAACAGCGTCCTATACTATCGATCTCCTATGTCCTGTGCGTGCGTGTGCATGTATGACCGAATAGTTTAAGTCCGTTACAGTTAAAGTGCCTTTTTTTTGTCTGATGCCGTAGCTCACTTATTTAAAACCACACATAGCAACATCAGTGGAAAGGGACAGTTGCTCTTTTTTTTGTAGAGCATCAGCAACACTTTCCCTGCCTGAGATGACACGAGGGTTATGTGATCAGCTGCTCTCCATGGATTTTATTTTTTGTTTTTTATTTAGTGATGGTGCCATGCATTGAGTGTGGTGAGCTAAGAGGAATGACAAGGATGCGAGAACGCTGATGCTGTGCATTGTCGTCCATCGGACAATCGGGCGGGATAAAGGGAATAGTGGAGAAAATGAAAATCAGGAAAACCAACATGAACAGCTCACATCGTACCATTTGTCCTACAAAGCTTAGGTGAATGAAAAAAAAATAACAAAAACTCCCATCTACACACACATAAACAGGAAGCGATGGGATGAAATTTTCAAGGGACGGAAGGATCGAATGAACTGATGCCTCTTCGGTCAGCTTTATGTCAAGTGCAACAAACATTTGCAGGCAGCATGCTACTCTTGTTCCACCGCTTGCCATCGGACATTTCCCTCCAAGAGGACAAGAAGCTACTCATGTGTGTGTGTGTGGCAAACAAGCCAAACGGTAGCACGTGTTTCAGCTTCCGTGGTTGAATGGAGCTTTTTCCACCCAGCGGCAAAAGGGTACAACGACATTGCAAAACACTTCCCATGAGCATCCCACATGTCCCCTTTCCCACCCAACCCCCCTTTCCCCCCTCTCTCGGCCTCTTTGTCACCATATGCCCACAGCCACGCAGCTTTGATGTAGTGCTTCACATGTCGTTGCAGTGCGAGGCCCTAGTCTCTCCGGGCCAACACGACCAACCACGACCAGACCAGTACGGAAAAGACATCGGACGAATCAGTTGCTGCATTTCTCGAGCATCATCACGAACATCGCACACATGTGAACCGTATTTTGAAAGGCCTCTCCAAAGGCAAACGCCAACTCCACCGGATATCCAGCCAGGCATAACAGCGTCCAAACGATAGTGTTTGACTATTGGCTGGCTAGCCTTTTTTTTTCGAAATTTTCCTGCCCATTTTCCACCTTCCAGCCAGAGTGGGGTAGTTTTTCAACATACCCTCGCACGCTACCACTCCTTCGATGGCCAACTGATAGGTAGAGTAGGAGCAAAACATATCACTTCCGACATTCGAACACTCGGCAAGGAACTGGAGGTGGTGGATGCAATATTCCATTGTCCCCGTATACACGACGATACGGTCCCGTACCACGGCAGACGGCATAAGTTAGTCCTTTTTCGTGTTTTTTCTGTGGGTCAACAGCTGTGATGTTTTGGTACAAGGTTCTGATGACCTCTCTCACTCTCGCTTCACTGAGAAGCGGTTTTTTGGGTTTGCGGGAAGATTTGGGATTTGAATTTAGGTTGGAATTCAAATATTTTCCCGGGGCAACACGATTGCACCCAGTGCGTGAGTGGGTGAAGAGAGTGCAATAGCAACGAACTTGTATTACTTCACAAACACTCCCAATAAAGTTTAACCATTCAGTTGGATGGACTGCATGATTGGAGCATGTTTAATTTAATTTTAAGTTATTAATCAAATAACACTACTTTACAGCAGCAATCCACTCATCGTAACAAACAGCCTCGCAACTGCTACTCAAAACATACCTGTCGAATTATATTGGCTATATGACAGCGTTCGGTTTACCCATATGAATATAAATTAAATTTCCAAATATAAACATTTCAGTCTCCCCCCCCCCCCCCCTTATCGATTCTATTATAGTTGAATGCTTCAATTGAACAGCCAGACAGCGTGCACAAAAAAAACAAACAAATAAACCGAAACGAAACACCATATCCGTCCTGTACCATGTTCGATTTAGATTCGTGAGATATTTATCGCATCGAGTGCAGCATCAAACAGTGACATAATCCACCGCCAAACATATATACACACACGTTAGCAAATGAAAATGTGAAAACGCAACTGAGAAAGAGAGAGAGAGAGAGAAAGAGAGAGAAAGAAAAGGGGGCAACTATGCATATCAATGTGGCGAGTCCATTGGCATTTTATTTCACTTTGTCAATCGGTTGAATGTTTGGATACATTTGTATGTATTTTTTTTATCCTTCTCTTTATACATTTTCATAACTGGTAAGTTCAAAACAGAAAAAAACAAAACCAGCTTGAAGTACGCTTAGAGAGCAAATGGATTCGATTTGCACACAGTTAAAAATTAAATTACGCTACACATGCTGCGCCCAGTTGATAAGCAGTGTGAACTGAATCAATTCCCGTGCACACACACACACAAACGCGCGTTGATCTCATCATGCATTGACCAGCCAACAACAATAGGGGAAGCAAAAAATGCATCCTTTCCAAACTACATTCAAACGGAGGTTTGAAATCGTTTTTTGTTTTCTTGTTCACAATAATATCACAATGCAATGGTGCTTCGAGCAACAAAAAAGAAAGGAAAACCACATATGTGAAAACCCATCTACCAAACAAAAATAATGCCTCTCCGTTGTTTATTTATTTGTCCTTCTGTCATGTTGTGTTTTTCGCATTGTTTTGTTGTGTTTTGTTTTTCTCTCCGTCTGTATGATGCGCTCATCAATATAACAGCTTAATGTTTTTTTTGCTCTCTCTCTCTCTCGTTACCGGATGCATCGAAACCAGTTGATAATTTTATTTATCTGTTTTTGGAGGGAAACATGCCACTGCCACTGTTCTGCCTGTTCCTGCCTTCGCAAGCACAATTGGCAATACATTTTTGATGCTGTTTCTTTGTGATGCTGTTTTTNGGGAAACCATGGGAAGGCATTGGTTTTTATTGGCGTTTTGTGGCACATGAGAAGGTAAAAACAAGTAATTTGAAAACAAACTAATTAATACTAAAGTAGTACAAGGAAATCTTCAGTGACACTCGAATTAGTGATTTAGGTAGTGATTTCAGATATTGTGATAGAAACAGGGCGCTACTTCCGATATTTTGTTCTTTGTTCTGTGTACAATCGTCAACAAATGAGAAACATAGACCCAATACATAACCTCGACCACTACACGCACAAAAAAAAAACAGATCAAACGATACGCCAAAGATTGAACGCCTAACGCCGCCCACCCAGAAATGGCCTAAAACAGCGTCCTATACTATCGATCTCCTATGTCCTGTGCGTGCGTGTGCATGTATGACCGAATAGTTTAAGTCCGTTACAGTTAAAGTGCCTTTTTTTGTCTGATGCCGTAGCTCACTTATTTAAAACCACACATAGCAACATCAGTGGAAAGGGACAGTTGCTCTCTTTTTTTGTAGAGCATCAGCAACACTTTCCCTGCCTGAGATGACACGAGGGTTATGTGATCAGCTGCTCTCCATGGATTTGATTTTTTTTTGTTTTTTATTTAGTGATGGTGCCATGCATTGAGTGTGGTGAGCTAAGAGGAATGACAAGGATGCGAGAACGCTGATGCTGTGCATTGTCGTCCATCGGACAATCGGGCGGGATAAAGGGAATAGTGGAGAAAATGAAAATCAGGAAAACCAACATGAACAGCTCACATCGTACCATTTGTCCTACAAAGCTTAGGTGAATGAAAAAAAAAGCAAAAACCCCCATCTACACACACACAGGAAGCGATGGGATGAAATTTTCAAGGGACGGAAGGATCGAATGAACTGATGCCTCTTCGGTCAGCTTTATGTCAAGTGCAACAAACATTTGCAGGCATCATGCTACTCTTGTTCCACCGCTTGCCATCGGACATTTCCCTCCAAGAGGACAAGAAGCTACCCATGTGTGTGTGTGTGTGGCAAACAAGCCAAACGGTAGCACGTGTTTCAGCTTCCGTGGTTGAATGGAGCTTTTTCCACCCAGCGGCAAAAGGGTATAACGACATTGCAAAACACTTCCCATGAGCATCCCACATGTCCCTTTTCCCACCCAACCCCCCTTTCTCCCCTCTCTCGGCCTCTTTGTCACCATATGCCCACAGCCACGCAGCTTTGATGTAGTGCTTCACATGTCGTTGCAGTGCGAGGCCCTAGTCTCTCCGGGCCAACACGACCAACCACGACCAGACCAGTACGGAAAAGACATCGGACGAATCAGTTGCTGCATTTCTCGAGCATCATCACGAACATCGCACACAT
The DNA here is from genome assembly GCA_018908115.1 of Anopheles rivulorum. NCBI lineage: Eukaryota > Metazoa > Arthropoda > Insecta > Diptera > Culicidae > Anopheles > Anopheles rivulorum. The sequence continues at coordinate 150,768 of STHB01000005.1, forward strand.
GTGAACCGTATTTTGAAAGGCCTCTCCAAAGGCAAACGCCAACTCCACCGGATATCCAGCCAGGCATAACAGCGTCCAAACGATAGTGTTTGACTATTGGCTGGCTAGCCTTTTTTTTCGAAATTTTCCTGCCCATTTTCCACCTTCCAGCCAGAGTGGGGTAGTTTTTCAACATACCCTCGCACGCTACCACTCCTTCGATGGCCAACTGATAGGTAGAGTAGGAGCAAAACATATCACTTCCGACATTCGAACACTCGGCAAGGAACTGGAGGTGGTGGATGCAATATTCCATTGTCCCCGTATACACGACGATACGGTCCCGTACCACGGCAGACGGCATAAGTTAGTCCTTTTTCGTGTTTTTTTCTGTGGGTCAACAGCTGTGATGTTTTGGTACAAGGTTCTGATGACCTCTCTCACTCTCGCTTCACTGAGAAGCGGGGCTTTGGTTTTTTGGGTTTGCGGGAAGATTTGGGATTTGAATTTAGGTTGGAATTCAAATATTTTCCCGGGGCAACACGATTGCACCCAGTGCGTGAGTGGGTGAAGAGAGTGCAATAGCAACGAACTTGTATTACTTCACAAACACTCCCAATAAAGTTTAACCATTCAGTTGGATGGACTGCATGATTGGAGCATGTTTAATTTAATTTTAAGTTATTAATCAAATAACACTACTTTACAGCAGCAATCCACTCATCGTAACAAACAGCCTCGCAACTGCTACTCAAAACATACCTGTCGAATTATATTGGCTATATGACAGCGTTCGGTTTACCCATATGAATATAAATTAAATTTCCAAATATAAACATTTCAGTCTCCCCCCCCCCCCCCCTTATCGATTCTATTATAGTTGAATGCTTCAATTGAACAGCCAGACAGCGTGCACAAAAAAAACAAACAAATAAACCGAAACGAAACACCATATCCGTCCTGTACCATGTTCGATTTAGATTCGTGAGATATTTATCGCATCGAGTGCAGCATCAAACAGTGACATAATCCACCGCCAAACATATATACACACACGTTAGCAAATGAAAATGTGAAAACGCAACTGAGAAAGAGAGAGAGAGAGAGAAAGAGAGAGAAAGAAAAGGGGGCAACTATGCATATCAATGTGGCGAGTCCATTGGCATTTTATTTCACTTTGTCAATCGGTTGAATGTTTGGATACATTTGTATGTATTTTTTTTATCCTTCTCTTTATACATTTTCATAACTGGTAAGTTCAAAACAGAAAAAAAACAAAACCAGCTTGAAGTACGCTTAGAGAGCAAATGGATTCGATTTGCACACAGTTAAAAATTAAATTACGCTACACATGCTGCGCCCAGTTGATAAGCAGTGTGAACTGAATCAATTCCCGTGCACACACACACACACACAAACGCGTGTTGATCTCATCATGCATTGACCAGCCAACAACAATAGGGGAAGCAAAAAATGCATCCTTTTCAAACTACATTCAAAGGGAGGTTTGAAATCGTTTTTTGTTTTCTTGTTCACAATAATATCACAATGCAATGGTGCTTCGAGCAACAAAAAAGAAAGGAAAACCACATATGTGAAAACCCATCTACCAAATAAAAATAATGCCTCTGCGTTGTTTATTTATTTGTCCTTCTGTCATGTTGTGTTTTTCGCTATGTTTTGTTGTGTTTTGTTTTTCTCTCCGTCTGTATGATGCGCTCATCAATATAACAGCTTAATGTTTTTTTTGCTCTCTCTCTCTCGTTACCGGATGCATCGAAACCAGTTGATAATTTTATTTATCTGTTTTTGGAGGGAAACATGCCACTGCCACTGTTCTGCCTGTTCCTGCCTTCGCAAGCACAATTGGCAATACATTTTTGATGCTGTTTCTTTGTGATGCTGTTTTTGCCCCGCCAGAAATGGCTTTACGAGTGGCCACAGATGAACGGCAAAAGAAAGAGAAAGAGAGAGAGAGAGAGAGAGAGAGAGAGAGAGAGAGAGAGAGAGAGAAAAACCGACACAAGCGAAGCTTAAAATGCAATTGAATGTGTCAAGAGGAGGCAAAAACAATTATTTGAATAAAAGAACATGGAGTGTGAAACAAAACAACAAACGGAGGTAGGGTTTCGAAATCGATAGCAAATTATTGCAGTAAAATATTCACACACTGTATGACGGCGAAACGAAAATAAATGTATGAATGAAATGTAAAAAAAAAACAACAGATAAATATATATGAAGGAATTTTAACACGAAGGAAAAAGAGCGATACAGGCACTGGGGGGGAAAAATGCATAAAAGTATAATAAATTAAATAAACTACGAAACTGTCACGGTATGAACTAACAATCTTTTATCGCAACGGGAAAGTGAGATAGATGTAAATCATGCGTAGTGAAAATTTATAAAAAATAGTTCAGCAAGACTAAAATTCAATTAAAGATGGAATGAAGATTACGATTTAATTTATTTTCATTCATACACAAGACTGGAACTCAAATTTTGTTTTGATATTGATAATTTTATGTTTATAATAGTAATGTTAAAATATATTTATAAATTTTGCAGAATGTAAACTTTTGTATTTGTTGTGTAAATTATTACGCCTCGGATCGGTCAGTGTAAACGCACGTACGTCAAACTCGTCGACCGCATGACGTAAACGGGTTGAGAGCCAACGGACTAACAGTTACATGTAAATAAAGCTAGTTACGAACAATCCAGAAGACCACGAGGTTTAAACTTTCGTTACACATGGTGATTTTGAGAAAAACCGTGTTCTACACTAGAGTATTTTTAAAATTCATATTGGATTTGTCACATCATAAATACGCCCCACTAGTAATAAACAACATCAACAATCTATCAAAAGAGTCTTGTTTCATCGTTCAACTTCATCAGCAAAGCGGTGAGGAAAAGAAACATCAAAAATCATTATAATAATCAAAAGCATGCTCGCTTCGTACAGTTTTTCTCTGTGCAGTTTTCACACAAAAGGGAAAGGATGGTGGCGGAAAAATAATTAAGCTTACCATACCTAAGCTCGCACTCCCTTCATTTGATCGAGCAAAACAAAAAAAAAAAAAACAAACACCCCCTTTTGTATAGTGAGGATTTTCATTTCCCCACGAACATGTATGCGCGCGGCGGGTAGAATGATAATTATAAATCAAATTGTTTTAATTGATACAACTATTTATGATCGGACCCAATTAACGGACGGAAGGATAATTCGTATTTATCTCTCCATTCGCCGACATTGCTACCCACACTTCACCATGTAGTAGTGCCGGGGCCCGCTGGTGATAGCGGCGCAAAATCATTATCTTCTTTCACCAATGTCGGCGAATCGCACATGGCACAGTGGTGAATGAAACAAAGGTGGAGGTGGTATCGGTTTCCTGTCCACACGAGCTGCAGTAGGTGCCTGTGTGAAAGGGTGGATAGGGCTTTTGAAATTAATTCAATTCAACGACTCGTGTGGAATTGGCGCCAGATCAATTCACACGCCTGCACACGCTGCCCGGAGTCAATGGAGGCGCCTGGTGGCGTGTAGCATATGTATATTGGCGTCAGCAAATCGCAGTATACAACCTCGATCAATATTGTACAACCACACTTCGGTTGTTGTGCTTACGATGAGTTACGGGTAGTTCAATCGTAACATTATAATTATCGATCACCAAGATGGAGTTTTCGTTTAATTTTTGCTTATTCATTATTTTGTTTGCTTTTGTGACACTTTATGGCTTTTAGTTTGTTTGCATAAAAAAAAACAGTTCAAATTAGCACAATGAAAATGAGAAAACATATCGCATTGTAACATACAAATACAAAATTAAAACCAAATTGTATAGTTAAGCAACAAAATAAACAACTCAATTGCTCACAATCAATTTTGCGGTATTCTTCTTTGCCCTGTTGGTGTGACAAAACGGCGGTATCCGTGTCTGTCCTCCCGTGTGTGTGTGTGTGGAAATCCCAAACCAACAATCGTGTCGACGCAAACTTTTCACACTCGCTGAGGCATCCTCGCGCATTATCACATCGGTTTGTTTTAATTAATTGGTAATTACATGTTATATTTAATGTTTAACATCAGCCGCGAACGTGTGCAATACGTCCAGCGGCACACACAAACGGTGTGCGAGATGAATGGGAAAACATAATACACTGACTCCAACCCTCTCCCTCTTTCTCTTTCTCTCTCTCTCTTCCTCTTTTCCATCAACTGCGCCACCATGATTTCCACCATGTTTCCCAAAGGTGAAGCGTGCAGTGGTTGGAGACCAGAGGGGCACGAATGGACAACGAAATGGCATCATAAGCCGCAAAGTTGTGGCATTCGGTTCGGGTTTTGGGGGTGGCACAATCCTACCCGCCACCGTTCAAGCCCATATCCACAACGTTGGAGAAGCGTTGGCTTATTGACTCGCATAATGAGCGCATATTTACCACTGCAAACCAACCAACACGCTCCACCAACCCCAACCTACCACCTCCCCGCACAGGGAGCGGCTCTACTACATATTTCAATAATATCCGGCAAGCCATTCCGTTCATTTCCGTTTGTCGAACAATTTGCAACACATGAACTGGTTTATTGATGAAGATAATGATGCTCCCGATGTGTGTGTGTGTTTGCGCGTACCGTATGCGTAAGTGCATGCGAATGTGTGTGTGTGTGTGTGTGTGTGGGTGGGTGGTAACTTTCAGTACCAGGCTGTTGGTGTGCTGACACGCGTACGTGTGTCAAACACGCGAACAATAAATTGTACGTCACACTGCCCACATCCGCCCGACGCCCATCGGTTGCGGCGAAAGCAGAGATCAACCCCACAGCCATTGTTGTTGGCCGGGCAGTTCGGTGTCTCCCGTGGTGATCAAGGAGTAAAGTGTAGTGGCTGCTGCTGCTGCTGCTGTTGTTGTTGTCATTATTCCATAAATAAATACATCATTATAAATGAAGTGTGTTTCCACCACTTACCGGTTTTCGGGGATGGCGGGGATCGGGCGTGGGCGTTATATTGAATAAATAAAGTGGATAACAAATAGCCCGAACGTATGCACAAACACTGACTTTCATACTTGCCCATCCTCCTCCCCCTCATGTCACCTTGCTACCCTACTTTGTCTCCTGCGAGGCCAATTTCGGAATCGAAATCTCCACGCTCCATTTGCATCGACCGCACACGCGCTTGAGCTTTTACAGGGGTGGGGAAAAACATTTTAACCAATCGTATCCGATTTGATGCCCAAAGGTAGGATGGCTGATGATGGTCTACTTTACCACAGTTTGTACACCGAACGGAGCAATTGAAGTGAAGCAGGATGATGGTTTGCCAACCAAAATAAATGAGCTAACTTTTGTCGGTCTGTACATTTTCCCAGAAAAACTTGCACCACTGGACTTCTCCTTCTCTCTCTCTCTCTCTCTCTCTCTCTCTCTCTCTCTCTCTCTCTCT
>STHB01000005.1:158714-220391 GCA_018908115.1 Anopheles rivulorum
TAATTCACTACACAGCAAGCGCTCACTATCACCGGACGGTACTCACTTCATCGTGGTGCATCGTTCACGCGTAACTCACCTTCACGCCACGGACGGAAAGTCCTTACCGAGTGTACACGGTTAAGTAAATGTGCCGTGCTACGAACCTGGATGCAGTGGTAGGAGTTTTCCATTTTTCCAACCATTTGCCCGCTCCATTACAATGCGCCACACCATCCCACCCATCCCTTCCGTCCGCTGCACCTGTCCACTTCGCTAGCTAGATTGTCGGTGTTGAATTCTCTTTGCCAAGCCTTACATTTGCTACTGCTACCAGCACCCTCAGTCATCCATCTCTCGGCACGATTTGAACGAACTACAGCCATTTCCTGGTTTTTCTTCCTTTTTTTTCCTCCCCACATATTTTTTCTCCACCCTCCCACCTTCGCTGTGGGTTGCGAGAGCAGGTGGACCCGCCCGCGACAGCGGGAGGTGAGAAATGGAAGAAGTAGTCACACTTCATGTTACCGTTGATGAAGGTGAGAAAAAGTATACGAAAAGTTTCCTGATGAAGTTTCCATTGCCCTCTCTCCCTTTCCTCCCTCCCACCAACCCGTACCATTGACGAGCAACGGAAGAAGGTGAGACGAGTAAACACAGTGCAAGGGAAGATAGTGGAGGGCTTATATTTACACAAAGCAATAAGCGCCGCCAACGTGGAGAGAACAAAAGCAAAAAAAAAAATGGACGAGGAATGGTAAATATGCGCGAGCGGGACATCCTTGTACCGGTGCAAAGGGAGCGTGAAAGAGCAAGCACGAAAACAAGCGAGCAAAAATCTCGCCCCACTCTCAATGGTGACTCAATTGAGTGACAGAGAAAGAATGCCAAAGGATCACCACTCGCAACGCAAACCATAATTGTAAACGGGATGGGAGGAGTGGCAATGGGGACGAGGGGAGGCTCTCCGTTGATTCCTGCTCCAATTTACTCCCTTGTGGGCAGAAAACAGCGGTTGAGTATATCCTCCCCAAAACCTTCCATTCCGCTCCCTTTCTTTCACTCTCTCTCACTCACTCTCTCTCTTGCTCTTTTTTTGTGGTGGAAAATAATTCAGCAAAAAAAAACAACAACACCGAGGAGTGAAAGAGAATTCCATAAAGCGTTACCAACGGTTTTGTGTTGGCGCGGGATGGGAGGGGGGGTGGGGTGCTGGAGGTTAGGTTGGCAAGCGACGAAAGGTAGGTTTCGCGCTGGTGTCGAGAACCGACCTCCACATCACTTCCATTCCCTCCCCCCTCCCTCTCTCTCTCTCTCCCCCGCTCTCTCCCCACCAGCATCGTTTGCCACCCGACAATGATGGAAAAGTTAGGAAAACACAAGGCAACAGATGAAGACTTACGGAACCGAAATGAGGCGTGGGTGGAAGGAAGCGGGAGTGCGGTAGTATGGTTGTGGCGGTGTGGGCGGATTACTTTCCCCTTTCCCGGGGCATTACATTCCACCGTTTCGTGCCCTTTTTCTCCAATGGTTCTCAATTATCCAACCTCATCCCCGCGATTCGTTTTTCCACACAACGCCCCAAATCCCACCCATCCAGCATGGGTGAGGAGCAGGGAAGGGGAATATGAGGGTGAGTGAGGTGAGTGAGCACGGAAGGCACGGAAGCAAAAGGTTCGCCCCGTGTTTGTTCCTGCGACCCGAGCGAAAGGTGATGGTTGGATAAACGTGATGGTTATTTGTAGGACGGAACCACCGGAACCCCGACCCCACCACCCCTGAACCGTTAGCCCCTCCATCACTCCCTCCCCTCCGAGTTCCTGCGCCCCTGGTGGTTGTCCTTGGGCGACAGAAATGCTGGTGCGTATCAACGGAAGCGGTAAAATAAAAGCTTGTCGTATAAGGCCCGGCACAGGATGATGGCAGTCGTAGGGTGAGGTGACCGGCCACCCCAGCCAGCAGTAGTGGTTGGAACCAAGCAACAACAACAACAACAGCACGAAAAAAAACACGTGAAGGGGGATCAGTAGATGAATAGCGAGTGGTGCTGCTGGGGCAGAATCGGAAAACGTAGCACGAAGAGAAGGATAAAGGACAGCTACGTGAATACCATCACGTTGGCAATTGGATCACGAGACGGTGGCGTTTGTGACCGGCTGGGTGGTGATGGTGGTAGCAAGGAGGAGGAGGAGGAGGAGGATAGAATTCATTACGAAAAGCCACCCCCACCCGTCTTGNTGCTGCTGGGGCAGAATCGGAAAACGTAGCACGAAGAGAAGGATAAAGGACAGCTACGTGAATACCATCACGTTGGCAATTGGATCACGAGACGGTGGCGTTTGTGACCGGCTGGGTGGTGATGGTGGTAGCAAGGAGGAGGAGGAGGAGGAGGATAGAATTCATTACGAAAAGCCACCCCCACCCGTCTTGATTCCGTGCCGTCCCTTCCGTCATTCGGGGGTTTTTTTCCTCCCGTTCCGGCCGACCGAATCCGGTCGTTACAGCAACCACACACCCTTCCGATCCCTTCCCTCTTCTCCCTTGGGAGGGGTCGACAGAAAGGAAGAAAATCAAATATGAGCAAACAAGCAGCAGCAACAACAAAAAGAAGAAGAAGGGGGAAAAAAAGGAAAACCTCCCCGGAAAACGGCAACAAACAGACGAGCGAACGAGCCGTGGAAATCCGTGGCAAACTGGTGGACGACGCTTACATCCACCCGCGGTGGGATGTGAAATGAAAACAAGGTTCGGTTCGTTGAGTGAGTTTTCCCTCAATCGTTTTTCCGTACTTTTTTTGTTGGTTTGTTTGTTACGCAGGTCGAGGGTGAGGAGGCGGATGAGGAACGAGAATTTGCTTTCCCATCTTTTTTCTCTTTCTCTCTCTCACTCTCTCTCTCTCTCTCTCTCAGACATTTTTTTTTTCCTTCCTGTGTGTACTGGCTAAGTTACTTCATGCACATGCAAACATGGAGGATGATAACGTTTCGATGGTTTACCGCGTGAAAGGGACATAAAACCCCCTTGGTGGCGTGGACAGGTGTGCGAGTGGGAAGAAAGTGGAAAAACTCCGGCTCTCTCAGTAGCCTAACGATAAGCTGCTGGCCAACCATATCCGCGAACTGCGGAACATCATGAACGGCGGTGAGTCGTCGTTGTTTTCTCACCCCATCTTTTGCTTCTCTTCGTTATTTGGTCCTTTCGCCCACTTGCCGCGTGATGGCGGTGGCTTCACACGGTTGTTTTTCCGGCGGTATTTCATGGGTTTTTTTGTATTTTCTTTCCCACTGCGTTGAAGAGTGACCTGAACCTGAACAACCGTAACCAGGGGGGGGGGGGGGAATCCGACGGGCAGCGCCACCATCGTGATGGAAACCGCGCAAAGATGCGCACAAAAAAAGGACATTCCCCATTGCTAGAGACACGAAGGCATGCGATTTGGAGGGAAACATGGGAAAGTAAGGGAGATGTGCAGAAGAGAAGAGAGAGAAAGAGAGAGAAGAAAAAACAACAAAGGGATCCCCAACGGTAGTGTATAACCCGGCAGCAGCAAGCGGCCAAGCCAGAGTTGTTGCTCTGGTTCGTTTGTTTTCTTTTATTCATCCCGGGGATTTATTATCTCACCTTGCGCTGGGATAAAGCGCGGTAGAAGATTTGTGACGCGAGTTGACGGACACGATTGGGTGGCCCAGGTCCCCGGGTTTTGACCGTGTTGGAGGGGAGGGGGAGGGGGAGTGCGGTTTTTTGTTCTCTCACTCTCTCCTCACCGTAATTTTATTTACCGCTCAGTCGTTTTGTCCGTCGGTTTCGTATCTTTTACATTTTTTATTGCCATGTTGCCCAATTTTGCACCTCGCTTCGTTATGTTGTCGTTCTGTTCGCTTTCTTTTGTTTGGAAATATTAAACACAAGGTAATGAACTTTTTTTTCCACCAAGTTTTTCATCAACTTTTCAACGATAAAAGTGGCAGTGGAAGAAAATAAGTGCCTTAAAGTCGCTTTTAGGTTGGGCAGGAGGAGCGAGGAGAAGCGGTGGGATATCATGTTGGGGAGGATTGCGATGTAAAAACAATGTCGAAACCAAGCCACAACAACTAATCCCACAAAGTATCTTTTGTTCCTTTGCGTTAACTAACCAGAAACAAGACAGAACAGCACCTTGGAGCAGATGTTCCGTGTAAAATGTGTTCTAGTTTCTTTTCCCCTCCTATTGCAGCTAAGAAAAGAAAAGGCAAAAAGCAAGTGCTTTGCCTGATGATACATTTATTTACCAAATCGTGTGCTTCCTACCTGCACCCTGCGAAGCTAACGATTATGATTATAATCACAAGCCAGTTCCTCTCTCTCTCTCTCACTCTCTTGCCCTATCTTGGTTGTCCAATATGATTTTCATCACCTTAAACGGACGAATTTCGTTCGGGGCCGATGACAAGGTAGCAAGCGCCCCAAACAGTTGATGGAGATTAATTTGTCTAACGAGCGACAACATTATGTCGCATGTGATGCAACCAACGGATCGCTGTGACGTGTTGGATGTTGCATCAAATTAGGAATGAAATAGTGAAACAAGACGTGCTTGTGCATTTTGTGAAGATATTCAATTAATGAATTTAAATATAATAAACATAAATATGATGATGATAGCAATCGAAATTCTACAGGGAAAATTCTTTTTTTTTTAAATGTCAAGAAAATTAACTTTTTCTAAGACTAAGGCAATTTTATATTCATTGCGACAGCAACACATTTAACCCATAATGCTTTTAAAATTTACAGCGTGTTCGATGCCGACACAACCGCAACATGTTATTTGAACTCCGCAAGCGATCGATCAATTACATCTCTGACGGTGACGTTCCGACGGAATCGGTTCCCTCGGCGTAAAGCACGGGGCTAAGCTGCTAAGCGTGTGGTGTACCTAAATCAAACCGTTCCTTTTCGCAGCCACACAAGGACAGATGTAGTACAGTCACATAGCCACACGGACGCGACGTCTTTCTTTATCATCTTCTACAGCAAAAAGACCAGGGATGTGTTGGAGCAAAAAAAAAACGGTCGCTTTGAAATCCTTATCTTGGGAGGGGTGGGGGGGAGGGGAAGTGAAAGGAAGGAAAAACCATCCACCACTACCACCACCATCGACTTTGTGCTGATGATTTCTTCTGATGTTTGTTAAATTTTCTCACATTCTGCTCCTGGCTCAATCTGGGCTGCGAAGGAAGAAAGCGGCGGACCTGGTGGGGAAAAAAGATCATCCCTACCTTAAATGCACTGTACACATGTATGCGTGTGTGTGTGTATGTATGTGTGCACCCATCGGTGGTGTTGTAAGTGTGCTACTTTCTTATTCGCAACGGTTCGACTGCTGGTTGGTGATGTGCAACGGTACGAGACACTTGGCGGCTTGGGGGTTGCTGCTCCATTCTACCCCAACATGGTACGGCACGGAACGGAACTGAGCATCGTTTCAAGAGTTTATTTTCCCCGTACTACACTCGTACTCTCCCTCCCCCCGATGGAGGGAAAAATCCGTAAAAGACACACCACGCGATATGATGAATGTGACAGCGCCCGAAACCATTTCCCTGCTGGCCTGGTCTGGCCTGGTCTGGGTGTCGGGATGGGAGGATGTAGAAGTGCAAAGAACACCGGCTGAACCGGCGCGGGTAATTGGTGTAAGAAAGCTCCGGAAAACACTCTCCTTCTGCGGAGGAGGGGGGGGGAGGAAGGTGAAGGCGCAGCAGGAAGGAGTGTCGGTGAGCGGATGCTTCGAAGCATCAGCAGATTCAAAAGCATCCTCTTTTCTCGGCTGTACTAAGAAAAGTGAAACATGAAAACCCGTAACGCCGTGGCATCATTTCACCAACCAACCGAAGGAGGAGGGGGGGGGGTTCGGTCACACTACGGACGGGAGGATGGGGATGAAAAATTTTCCTTTTGTGATGGTTTTCCACAAACAACTGCCCGCACCACCACCCACCACCACCACGTTGAGCACGTTCATCGGGTTTCCTGTCGTTTGGGGTTGTCTCTACAGCAATCTTTCCTGTACACCACCCGGGGCACAGCGGTAAGCCCGCCCGCTATGAGCGCGGCAGCCTTCTTGTGTCATTTATTCAACAATTTTGCAGCGTCGTGTTTTGTTGCCCACCAAATCCCCCATCCCACCCGACGGCTAACACGAAACGATTCGCTTCGTTTCTTGCGCAAGCAAATTCTTCATCCCTCGAGAGCACTTTCCACTTTTAACACTGGTACAAAAAAAAAGAGGATCGGATTGCTGCGAAGGATTGCATCCGGCATAAGGAGGTGTTGTTGGTAGGGTAGGAGGTGGTGTGCCAGAGGAAAAAAAACGAAACGGAAGGGCTTTAAGGCTTTCGTTTCAGTTTTACTTCTTTCTTTTTATGCTGTGGGTTGCTGTTGTTGTTCGAAAATCATCCTTCATCCCGCGGCACTGAATGAGCGCTGGTGGGACGCGGACGAGCAACGACGGTGGTATTCTATTATAATATTGTCATACTATCTCCCTTTCTCTCCCTTTCTCTCACTCTCCCTCTCTCCCTCTAGTTTCCCATTTTTATTTCTGTTAACTTTTACTTCTCCAAAAACATACGAAATGCCAAAGCGAGACAGGACAAAAAGAAAGAGAGAGAGAGAGAGGAATGAGTGAGGTTGTGGCGCAAAAAGGTGCCCTCGAGGTACATAACTTTTCCACCGTTCGCTTTTATCATTTTCACGCGACTTGTGACTTCTTTCATCTGCGAAAATGCCACCCGGTGCGGTGCGGGTGGGCGTAAGAAGTATCTGCCGGTTTTGGAAAAATGACACCACACTGGGCAAAATGAAAATGTGAGCGGAATAGCACTTTTCCTTCTTTCGGAGTTTTTTCGCCCCATCTGTGTGTGTGTGTGTGTTTCTTCTTCTTCTTCTTTTTTGGAAGCTTTGTTCATGAGCAAACAAGGGAAAATTGGAAGCCACCACCACCAGGTGGGTGGGAGTAGTGGGTGGTGGTGATGGTTTCCATCGAGCGGAAAAGTTTTCACCCATCGGGCGCTTTAGGTTCCTCGCTCGCGCGCGCCCCTGGTTTGTCCCCGTGGAGGACGACGGAGGTTTTGGTAATCAAATTTATTTGAATAATTTCCTAGTGATTATACCTTTTAATTATGCTGCCAGCTGCAGGAAGCCGCGCGAACACGAAGTGGAAAAACGAGATGAGCCCGTCAACGGAGACGATTTGTGTGTGTCTTTGTGTGTGTGTACGTGTGTTTTTTCACCTTTCTTTTCTTTTTAATTTTTGTGCCAGTTAAAGACTTTACTGCTTTGCGCGGGTATCGAATACTTAATGGGTTGTTAGAGAAAGAGAGAGGAAGGAGGGAGAACGAGAGAGTGAGAGAGAGAGAGAGAGAGCAAGATGTGGTGAATAATTTTCTTGTGCATAATAAGTTTTTCTTCGCTTCACCCATCCATCCGGATGGTTTTTGGAACTCTTTCTCCGCTTAATATTTCCATTAGCTCGTTGGTACGTGTACAGCTTTTCACTGTTTTTCTCGCACACTTTGCGAACGATGAGACGGCATGCCCGGTTTTTCCGGAGTTTTGTGTGTATGGAAACAGTTGACAAAACGATTCGTCATTCGGTTTAATTGATTCATCCTGTTTAAAATTGAAATTTCACAAATCTTTTAATTTTCGGAATGTTTTTTCTTATTTAGTGTTGTTTTATAATTTCACACGTGAATCACGGTGTAATTGTTTCATTCTCGATCAAAACCTATTAGCCTTACAAAAGGCAACTCGTTTGAGCTGTGATTTAAATGCGTGCTTAAGCAGGAAGAGCAGGATGCAAATTTTAATCATTTCCCCGAGACAGCGCTAATTGATCCAACCAAATCTGCTTCACTTTAACCATCGTTTCATCGAGTGCAAAACTATAGTTTCCTCACATAGTGGCGGCATTTGCATTGATTGCAAAGCGACGGAAAACGACGATTCCAAGTACTGTTCTCGACACAACCCATCTGCCGGCAGCAAAGCGACATTTTGCCCACGGACGAAAGATGGTCGATGGTCGACACAAGCGGGGAAGAAGCAGAAGCAGAAGGGAGGGGAAAACGTGGGACAGGGAGGGAGGGGTGTAGTTCCGCCAGTTGGAAACTGTTCCACCGCAACGAACACATTTGACACGGGCTAACTAGTAAATGAACAAACTAATCGAATTACCATTTAGTCTTGTTTCGGCAATGATTCCTTCCGTCCGCGCGCGTGTCGCATGCATCCCTCCCCCTCCGCCCCCCTTCCCTCCCTCTCTCCCTCGGAGCAGATGGGAGGGCGGGTGACACGATCCTCAGGGGTGGTCGGCCTTCGGTTACGGTGCTTGCCATGTCATGTTTCAACCTCTCGCGCACCAAACCGGCCGCACACAAACGCGTCTAATCTGATTCTCCGTGTATAATATGATTATTATTGCTGTCTACAACAAACTGGCACCACCGCCGCCATTACCAAACCAACACGCCACGCGGCTTTCATAACTTTCTGTCCGACCCGGCACAACGGCGCAGCGAGTGAGTGAGTGAGTTGAGCGATGGGGGATCCGCCTGTAAATCCCGGTTGCCAGCACCATTCGGAAACCGCACGTCCTTAACATCCTTTTTTTGGGGGGGAAGCGGGAGGGAAAGGAGGTTGGGTGTAGGTTGCGGAAAGGCGAACGAAAAATAGAATAGCATGAAAGAAATTTGCAAGTGAAACACTCTTTCCACAACTCGCAACACATTTTTGCGGCTCGTCGCCTGCGAAAGGCATAAAACTTTGTCCGAACTGGCGTCGGAATATTTGCCGTATAATGTTCGCCTGCCTTTCCGCCTACCCTTCACCCCCCCCACCTTTCCCAGATGGGGCAGCACTCCATACCTCTTCGTCACACAATATTCATTCCATTTGCAAACGTGCCACACACCACACGCCCAAGGGATTCTTCGCTTTGCTTCGTGTATCACGACGGCATGCACTCTCACTCACCGTAAAGTTCCACCCGAGGGGGGGTGAAGTGTCTCAAGTTTGGCCACCCTGCCGGTTAGGACTGGCACTCCAAAGGGAGGGGGAAGTGAAGAGAAGAGAGAGAGAGAGAGAGAGAGAGAGACAGGTCGGGTCGGGCAACGGTTCGTTGAGCGGTTGACGACTTCCTTGAGTTGATTATTATTCCAGTTTACAACTTCGCTCGAGCACGCTTCTCACACGCGACGGAACGCGCACAGCAGGGATGCTTGCCGAATGGGATATGTCTTGACTGGCGAAGTTGGGCGAATGGGGTGGTTTCGCACTTTCTCTCGCTCTGCGCCAAGGACCGCACACGATCTCGCTTCAGCAAACATTTTCTACTTTGTGCACTTCGACGCTCCTTCACGGTCGTCACAGAAGGACCATGGGGGTTGGGGGGAGGAAGAGATCGGGTGGGGTAGAGAATGGCAACATAAACATCTTTCCCAACCGGGAAGGAGCGCAAAAGCGGATCTTTCGAAGAAGAAAGTAAGGCAATGAAATCAAGCACTTCCGCTTCCGTGCTAAATCGTTGACGAACGAAAAAGGGAAGGTTAGTCGACTGGAGAGAGAGAGAGAGCGAGAGAGAGAGCGATAGAATGTTTTTCCTGCCCCTCTTGGTGTTCTTGGGGGAGGTTTTACAATCACGAAACGAATATACCAAAACTTCCGACCGTGCTGCGATGGCCTGAGCTGCGGTACGACATGGACTCATTCTTCGGTTTTGGTGGTGCTTCAGAAGTAAATGCTTTCTCCTTCCGTCATCACACACACACACACAAGACAAAAGGGACAGAACAACAAACGGACAGCGATGGTGCGTGTTACGGGTGAAAACGAGAATGCTAAGAGAATTATAATCGAGTTTGTAGCGGGTCGCAACGAAACATCCATGCACGGTGCACGGTGGTCCATAGGGAGGTGGTGGGCGAATTTATGTTTTTCCTTCTGAGAAGCACAAGAGATTGCGTTGCGGCCTTTGCCAACCAACCGTGCGCCCGTCAACCACACTACTGTCAACGGAATCATCTTTTCCCTGTGGAATGGGGGTGTTGCCAGTCGGAAAGGCGACCATCCAAAGTCACGCATTACGAATATCCCTTGGTTTGTTCTATCAGAACCAATGTTTTGTATGATCCTTAACTGGGGGTGGGGGTATTTGTGTTCCAAGTTTATGCTTTCAAATTCGATTCCAGCTACACTTCAAACATTTTGTACATAATTACACATCGGTAGTGTGAGGGACGTCAATTCAGTTGTTTTCACATAACATACTGTGTCGCTTACAACAACTTGCAAAAATACGTCTGTTGGGCTTTGGATAATTGGTTCTAAAAACTTTGTAGGGGAAAGAGAAAAAAAACATTCAAGTTACTTCTAAAGCTTCTCCAAAAACTTGCAATGGAGCCGTGTAAAAGGAACTTAAGCGACAAAACGCATTTTTATTCTGTTGGCTGGATTTTTCCTCTCTCTCTTTTAACGTACCCAAGAGATCATAAATGTCATCAGTGATTGTCGTTGGTGTGATAATATTGTGGCGACGTTTCTCCATGTGCCCTCATTAAAACCGTTTTCCCCCGCTGTGTCGTCATCGCTTTCCCATCCTCACCAATTACTTGCTCGCTCGCTCGCAAGAAGCTGTCGGAAGGGAAAGTGTAGACGCCAACCATAAGCCAAAACGAACAGCTCGCAGCCATACTATGCAAGGTCTCCTCCTCCTCCCAGACCGTGGGCAACGCTGGTTAAAACAAAGACAGCGAAAAGAGCGAACGCGACAGGACGAAAGCCAATTTGCATTAGACACATGTTGGGCGCAATGGCAACGCCACTGCCGGCAGTTCTGGAGGGTGCTAGGTATATATGCTGGTTATGTCGGTTTTATGAGACTCCCTTGGCGCTTTCCCGTCCCATTTTGCATGGCGTCCTGCCTGCCGACACGCACGGAAGCTGTTATTACTGTTATTTTAATTTAATAACTTTCAACTCAAGCTCACCTCATCGTCTATTCATCAGGCCATGGGTGTGATGGTTTCTTTGGCTGGCAAACTTATCGTTCGCACTTCTGGGCAAGAGCAAAGGCGAAGCATCATAGTACTCCGTGTTGGATTGTTACTGTTTCACGATAAACTCGACGTAAAGCTTTACGCTAAGAAAACCTCGAGGTGTGAGTCGTTCTAATGAAGCCGTAACAGAATTGTATTACCAGCACAGATCCAGATTGTACATGAATTTATAGTTGGTGTAAGGTCCTATATAATCAACTTACCTGTTTGTGCATTTCTACGTTCAATCCGTAGGACATTTCGTAGTACTGTAAAGAGAAGAACAAATATTTATTAATATTATGTAAAATGTCACACTTTTTAGTGAAATAGCATTCTCCAACTCTGCTTTCCATATGAAAGAGATTTAAAATAATAATGTCTAACACTCTTTCGAAATTTTTGGCAAATGTAACCAAAACCTGCACCTGCAATAGTATTGTATTGATTTAATCTAACCACCATGTTCAATGACTCTGGTGGAGTACGCTTCCGAACGGCATTCGGTTGTCGACTGTGTCGAACCATGCATAATACAGCGACGATCATTTGTGGCTGTCGTGACGTGCGGTGGTGCAATTAAATACCTCTACAATTCACCACACATTCACCACACAGACGGCAGAGCGCAAACATCCACACGATGGAGAGCATTTCACATAAAAGCTGATAATGACTGTTATTTTTATCGGACCAACATGAGAACGACCGCACCACGGTGACCAACGGGAGCAAAGTAGAACCGGACATGGAGAGTCACCTGGGAGTGGTGGAAACCGAGTGTCTAATTGCACCTTTTGCTGAATCGTATCGTAAGGCCCGGGTTGGTACCGTCCATATAGCGCACCGTGCCCGAGGGCAGAAAGTCAGCAAACTAGCACCAGTCCAGGCATTCCGTCGCAAACCGTCGGCCACTTCGCGGGATAGCGAGTGGAGAAATGGGAGCCGGGGAGGTGAGAAAGATTGCTTTCTGTGTCTATGCTTGCCGCATGCCTGGCAACATCTGCATCGTGTTGCTGGTATATAGTGTACTGCAAACGGATCAGTAGCTGGCAGGACGACGACCGAAAGGACGATGGATGGATTGGCCCACACGCTTTCGGACCGTCCCGGTTCGGTTTGCCCAACCAAACCGTACTCCATTTCCCTAGGCGGACAGTCGGAGAAAATTGCATTTAATTTTCCAAATATTTTATTTATAACCGTCCACGTTGCCGCCCGGCCATTCCCGCTTCGCATGCGGGCGAGAATGCGACGGTCAACCAAATGGGAATGCAAATGGAGGATAAACATCGGTGCAAATCGAAGTGGAATTGAAAGCTGATATAGGCGGGTCGCTCGATCCCGGCTCGATCCAGAATGTGTGCACGTGTCTGCAGGCTCACAGTCAGGTATACCCCTTCCGAGCTGGTGTGCGATTTGTGCGCATGATGATAATAATTTCACAATCACTTCGCTTCGATTTCCCCCAACATCCGATTGGTACGAACAATTCTCCCTGAAGTATCTGCACCACCACACGAACACACACATGATACATGTTGGAATATTTGCTTCAACTGCATTTATGCAGCATTCATAAGGACTCACCCAGGCAAAGGAGCACATATTGGTGGGGGGAAGGAGATGCACCGATCGGAACATGAAAGATGCATGTACATATTCTGCATCGTACCCCCGAAATTGTGCATTCGGAAATTGTACAGTTGGGCGATATGTTTGGTGGTTCCAGCAAACGGGGAGATCCCGGGAGTTCCTGGGCTGCTGCCTTCACAGACCAGGTCTGTCCATTCGCATTCCCGGTGTACTGCTGCGACTGCAGCCCGGAACGCATATCTCTCGCTTCAACGTTTCCATATCCGCTGCCATCGGATCGGAAAAGATGTCGATAAATTCGACAACAGGAGGTCACCCGCACAGTGTCGGATCCCAATCAAATAAGGATGAATTTTATGCACAAACTTCTGCAGCACCAGATCTCTCGATCCGCAGGTCCGGAAGGGTATCGCCGACGATCGTGACGGATAGACGGATACCAATATTTGAGTACACATGCCCACACCGACCGATGGCCACCGACGCACACACCGCGCTTTTACCGATGCAAACACGAAAAACGGGGTTGAAATTTACAATTTTCCCAACACACACACACACACACACACACACACACGCCTGGATTACTTTGCTGGCACTCTCGTACATTTATTTCCTTCCCAAAAATGTGGGCAACATCAAGCGTTCGTTCTACCAACGAACCCCAATCGATCTGGTTCTGCGCGCTCTGCTCGAAGATCGGGACGAGCAGCAATCCCGGAAGCGTCCCGATGATGGGTCGTCAGAAAACGTGTGTTGCGTGGAGGGCTTCAAATAAATAATATTCAAAATTATTCCCACCGCTCTGAATGCGAATTTGATTGGATTTGATTGTGCGGTACCTTGCACTACCTCCAAACACTCCCACGGCGTCGCATCTTTCCCCACGACTTTCGTTTGTATTTCCATGTTCCTAGTAGCTTGCCGACGCTGCCGAGCGGTGTGCTTGCATGGTTCGGGAAAATGTTAACGAGTAATATTTCTCTCCCGTACGAACAGATAAACGTGCAACGCTTCTTGCACTTTGCGTATCACTCTGCCAAAAAAAAAAAGCAACATACGGCACTGTTTACGCAGCTGTTGTAGTTGCTGCATCTGTACCAGGATCTGCATTCACCAAAAAACCTTGTCACAGTGCGCAATATCTTTCTGGGCGTTTCATAAATAACTCAAGCACACACATTGCAGCATTGCACTGGTACAACACAGGTTCTCGATCACCTTTGGACCTTTGGATGCATTTTCCCACCACGGTACACGCATCGAAGGATGAATTCGCGCAACGAAACGCGTGCCTCGAATGTGCAAACCGTATGTTAGTGTCGTGCAAAGTTTGGAACCACTGGCCGCTGTGTTTGTACTACTCGGATGTACCATTCGTAGTGTAGATTTGTTTTAAATTAAATCTCACCATCCAAACATGGTGTATGATGAACGGCTGCACTGATTAGAGAGTTCCAGCTACTACTCACTGATTTATTGAAGATTTGAAAATGTTGAGAGATGCTTTAGCATTCGCGGACGAGAATGATTTCTTCAACTTGCTGTTTATATCTTTGGACGGTAATCCATGTGCAGATATGATAATCTCTGTGCTTATTCTTGAATTCCATTCCCATAAAAATATTCTAAGAATGTGGTTAAAAAAACTCTCTAAAGCATTAGAATTTACCACACTTTTGAGAGCACAAACCTCATTTACTCGCAGAGTCAATGAAGAAGTACATCGTCCCATCCGACCGGTGATAAATGTGTACACTCCTCCTAGTCAACATCTTTGCCCGCTCTCGGTTTGCGCCCACGTGACTTCATTTGAAGGATGCCTCATAAAAAAGGGCTCGGGCCAGAGATCGGATTGCACCGATAAATTTATAATTAATACTGTATAAATACGCAACGCGAGTCGGCTGGGTGAACGTCAGCTCCTCCACGCATGTACCAGCCAGAAAAAGGGAAAACCGCATATAGCGGGGCGAAGCTGGATGCGCGACCCGTACCCGGATATTCACAACAAAACCAAAATCCTCCCTATTGCAACACCAACCCATTGACCGTGCTTGCCCCGTGTGTCGACTAACCCGCAGCATCTGCAAACTAACGCATGATCCTTATCCCCCCCGGCTATAGTGTCCTTTCGCCCTTTTTACCGCAACCCTTCAATGCGAGCGTGTGTGTGTGTGTGTGGAAGGGATGGTTTGTGGACTCAACCTCATTCCAACAGCCTTTAGACCTTACTTTCAATCCGTTTGCAAAACGGATCCCTCGGCCTACGTTATGGAATTTGTACTATCCGTAATCTGGTGACCCGACCTTTTGCTCTCTCTCTCTCTCTCTCTTTCTCTATCTTTGTCTCTCTGGCTATCCCTCTCACTCTTTCTCTACCTCCAACGCTCTCCACATTTTCTCCAGTAAAAAGTGCGTGTACGGAGCTGGTTCGATGGTGGCGCGTGTAGTGCCTATCTTCGCACACGTCAAAAAGGAAAGGCGCTCGCTTTCCTTCCACGGCCATTCCATTCGGTGTAGCATTTTCGTTCCTGGTCCGGAGGTTTTTGCGGAAAATGTTTTCCCAGGATTTCCTCCCCCTACTCCCTCTCTCTCTCTCCCCCCCCCGGTCCCTGTGGTGCTGGAGAAATTTCAGCTCGTTCTAACGAGCCCAATCGTAATGCGGCTACACGCACTGGGCACGGCGCACTGTATCTGCGCTATGTGCTACCCATACTACAGGCGGGGAGAAAAAAAAAGCTTCTTTTCATCCTACCAGAATTCCAGAGAGCGATCGATTCCTATGTCATCCACGCAGAGTGAAACTTCACGAAACGGGAAACACCGGGACCGGGTACATCCTCTCGGGGCGAGGCGTGAAAAGCGGCATACAGAGTGGAACGAATTCCGATGCATCGGCCAGCATAGGTTTCACGCTTTTGGGCGCCCTTTTCGTTACCCTTCGTCCCGTTTGTGCCCTCCATGGACGTGGATGGTCCGAAGAAATGGGGGGGGAGGGAGAGCCGGAAAAAATCCTAGGACATAACGGCCACCACTAACCGTGCTCGGGCATACAGCAGCGCAGAGTAGCAAAACATCAACAAACAGACAAACCTTCCGGTTTACGGTGACATGGCGGTGCGCAAAGCGGAAGTGCTCGCCATGTTTTGCTGCGCTTTCTACAAAACCTCATATTTTCGCAAACGATATGGACGATGGGGTTTTTAGGGCATTCGGCGTTCGGCATCGCGAAAACGGCTTGCCACGTCCTTCTGTCCAACCAACCAACCAACCCCCAAAGCCGCCTCCCCTGCCAATGTGGAACGAAATTTTCATTTCATTTACCATTTCAATCTACACACAAAGCTTCCCCCTTAACACACACTCGTCGGAGTAAAGGAGAGAACACGAGAGACATTTGCCGTTTCGCAAGAGCTTCAAGTCCATCGCGTTGCTCCGGGAAGGGTTCCCTAATCCATGGTAGGTGTTTCCTGCTTCTTTTTTTGTAGTTGTTGTTGCTCCAGCTCCAGGCAAAAGGGAGGACGAGAGAGATGGTGGGTTACAGTTGCGTTTCGAGCCCATCGTGATGGTGGTATCGTCACAGCATAAAGGCAGAAGATTCAAACGGATGGATACGAACCATTCGTTCGTCCCTGCTGTGGCCTGCATCACCGGATTCACCACCGTTCCCCGCGTTCCTTTGCGATGATAGAGTTCGTATTTTATGCTTCTCTAACCTCTAACCTGCGACTCCGAACTATGTGCTGGTACACTCGTTGCCTCTTCATCACGAGCGCTACAAACGCACAGGGAAAGGTGCCGGCTGGACTGAAGTCGTGGTTCCGAGGCTTGTGCGGTAGTGTCCTTTGCGTCGTTTCACGGTGTAGCGCGAACGTACGTACCACACACAAGGCTAGGCCTCGAGAAGCACACTGATGAAATTGCACCAATAACAGCACGGATCGAACCGTGGCATTCGACGATGCTTAATACGGTATCCGGGGAGAAGATGTGTCGGTGGAAACTGGAACGACGAGAGCCCATTCGAGTACGAGCAAGCAGCAGCGAATGGAAAACCCCAGAACCCACAACCAAGATGCATATCATGGAACATTGGAACCCGTGAAGCCGTGGTCGCTATATTACGCACTGGAATGCGCGGATGCGATTCGGCCCACCAGCGCCCCACCCAACGATTCGCGGAGGGAGGGGGAGGTAAACGCATGGTTCATGCATGGCACACAGCACAGACGTTCCTCCCATGGGTATGTCGTGTTAGTTTATGTATCAACCGTTAGCGCACACACACAGAACGGGGTTTGGGCGTACATGGTTGCTGGCTGGCGTACACCACACCATCGTGCTATGTGTGGTCGCACACTGAAATGCAATCGAATCGGAGAGATTGCATCGTTCTGAAACAAAAACAACAAAAGTACACACTCTCAACCACCAAAGTAACACAAAAAGTTGCTCTATCAAATGAAGGATTAACAGCCAGGATGCTGTTAAAGGCAGAATAGAAATTCCAATCAGTTTCGAAATGGTTGAAAAGTTGGTTCTGCTTTCTTTTTTTTCTGGTGCATCGAATGCGTCACAAATGTAATCTTGTCGAGCAACAATCAAGCATTAAACGTACTGCTTTCTTTTATTTAAACCATGTTAGTATCGAATTTCGGGCCACATACAAGTAAGATTCCTATTAAGACAGGTTTTGAAGATGCCTGGACGGATTAAATGTCTAAAAGATTTCTATTTTGACTAGAGAACTGCAGAAAGGCAGCTGAGTGCAAAAGTACTATACATTCTGAAGCATCATAAAGAAGGAATAGATCTTTTTGTGAATCTGAAAATACAAAATAAAACTCATTACCGCGTGTAAGTGTGCTTCGCCGAACACTAGCAAAGGGTGCCACACACATACCGTCAGGAATAGATTCATATTGATTACGGCAAACCGGCCACAGGTAAGCCGCATCGGCTGCTGAGCACTTTGCAGCACGTACTTAAACATGGCCTGTTGGGGAACGTCCATCTCTGACCAGGCAATGTCGTACAGCTGATCCGTAAACTGATCGCTTTTCAGTTCGATTAGCGTACCCAAGCAGCACAACAGTAACATCTGCACCACTGCCATCGGTAGAATAAATAAGCCCGGCAACCAAAAGCTCTGCAATGGAAAGCGAGTCTGGAGATGAGTGAGCAAACTGCACCTGAAGATCTGAAGCCAACATACGCGATGCAGTTCGTTCAAGGTTAATGCTGCCTGCAGCGAATTGCACAGGAATTCCACAAACGATTGCATCTGGTAAAAGTGTTCGATGTGTGTAATGTACCTGTAAAATGGAGAAGATCCTGAAGCGTTACAGGGTGTACAACCAAGGACCAAAAATGTGCTTACTCGGTGGATCGTTGTTGGAGCTGTATGATCTTTACCAACTGATCGCGAACGGTTAACGCTTCCCCGGTACCGGCCGACTTGCGTATAGTCGCGTCCAACTGTTTCAGCCTCTCTATCAACAGCTCATACTGCAGGCAGATGTTGAAAATGAATGCAAAGTAAATGTTCTGCGAAGGTACCAACGCTAACGGTCCGGAGAAAATATAAATCAGCTGCACGCCCAGGGTGAACCAGAAGCCGAACACATTTTCCCCGTCGGTAAACGGGAACACAATGCCGAGTGGCAAAAATCGTTCGCCACGAAACAGGTAGAACGCAAAGGGCATCACGGACACTAGCACCACGCCCACGCTGAAGCAAAACGTGTAGAGCTGGACGCTGGTGCAGAACAGGTCGGTGTATCTCGCAAGCACGGCACATTCGGCCGGATACGAGCCGTTCGCATGTTGGTACATTTCCTCCGCTAGTTTGATGGAACGGTAGCAACCGGCTGGATCGCTGATGGCCACCGCTAGCCGGGCCACGCCGACGATCGCGTAGAAGACGGCCACCATGCTCAGGACGACCTGACCCATATCGCCCCAGGACTGGACGGCACTGTACACCGACAACACGATAAAGGAGATGGAAATGAAGCAGATAGCGATGATGCGGGACGTGACACGATGTTGCGCGACGTACACGTAACAACCGAACAAGGCGAGCACCCGGTTTTGCCATGCGACCGTAGCACGGAAGCGTTCCAGCGAGTGATGCTTTTCCGTTGAGCTTTCCATTTCTTTCTGCAAGCTGATGCTGCTCGCAGCGATGCAGATCGAACACTAACCGGGGGGCTGGATAGTACGAAGACAATTAAAGGCAATCCTTACGGTTGCTTCCAACGCGGGAAAGGAGTGTAGAACGTCAAAGGGAATTTGGAATTGCGTATCGTGATTATTTCGACCAATTACGGATGTTCGTTCATTTTTAACGAAATGATTTTACCAAACGTTTTCTAACGAAACTATTATGCTATGCAAGGAAAACAATTTAAAAGCAGTAAGTGCGGAAGGTCAAATTGATTGAATATTCAAGCTGTAATTATTCAATTTTCCTTCATAGAATATTGCTGCGAAAACATATGTGTGGCAGAATAATACAACGAACTGGTGCTGATAAAATAATTTTAAAAAAGGCTTGAGATACTACCGATGAAAAGTAAGGGAAAACAGTAACTGCTTCAAAGCAGCTTCAACAACAACAAAAAGCAGCACTTTCGGGACCATTATCACGCATACGATGAAAGCACCCCAAGGGAACAGACGGCCGGGCGATAATATTAGCATCTTTATAGCTGCTGTTAATTTTTTGCCAACACGTACGAAGAATGCATGAGGATTTTATGGCATTATTCGCACCATACCACTAGGGAGGGGGGAAAACAAGCTTGTTATAATAACGACATGTCAATTTCCACCACGGTACAGTGGCGCGCTCTCGCTTTTGCTCACATGAAGCAGGAGCATGCAACATATAATTACCACAGCATGTAGCGCACAACCTTAAAAGAAAAGGAAACCCAAAACGAACTGCAGCTGTTGTAGCGGAACCGGTAAATAATACCGTGTTATGAAAAGCAGCAGCATAACGAAAGCAGCCGACGAAAGAGAGGTTTAAATATCGTGAGAAGCTGGGCGCCTCCATTGTCGACCTCTCGGGTGTTTCAGTTGTTTCGCGCTCTTTGGAAAAACAAGATAAAATCAAAGCAAATAAGGACGAAATAATTAAAAGCTGGTCCAAATTATTTTGAATTAAAATGTCCACACGAGAAAATTAAAACAAATTAAATAAAAATAACATTGTTTAATAAAATATTGCTGTCGGACGTCTTTTGTTGCTAAGAAACTAATGAAAAGAGTTTTTCCTTACCAGATTTTTTTTTTAGTTCTGCCGGGCAGTCCTCAGATGACTCAGATATGAAAAAAATCTCGTTAAACAGCACTAGCCATACCGTATCTGTAAACTGCTAGGTTTGGCACGGTTTCGTAAAATGTATCATTTCGACGCCAACTTTTGTACCGACTTTCTTCATCATTTATGCGGCACGATCGTCTAACCGGGACCGGAAGAAAGGTCACAAAAAGGGGTTCACCACCTTCATTTTCACCACTTACAACCACTTCCGGTGTTCGAACTGCGAAAGCACAGACCGGAATAGAATATTAAAGAGCCATACTCGTTTCCTCCTTATTTTTTAGCGACGGAAAAGTCGCTGTGGGTATAGGTCATGGTGCTCGTTTGCAAGCTGAAGTTTGGAAGACGACGCGCCCAAACGAAAAACCAGCTCCAGTAGCGTAGAGATGGTAAAGGGGGTGTGTGATGGTGTTATAGTTAAATTTGCATAAAGAATAAAATTATTGCACCACCCATCGAAGGCAAGCGCCGTTGCGAAGGTGAGTGAGCACGAAGACATTGGCGACGACCGACCGGCCCGTTGCCATTTTCCGCTGCTAAAGTTTTATGTTTCTTTGCCTCCGATGGGATGGGTCCCCAGTTGGCGAGCACCGGGTGGTGCTGCTAGACGAACCAGATTTTTAGGTCTGCCAACAGGCACATCGAATTGAGCTGGCAAACCGAACGACCGGGCACAATAGGAGG
Organism: Anopheles rivulorum; assembly: GCA_018908115.1. Taxonomy (NCBI): domain Eukaryota; kingdom Metazoa; phylum Arthropoda; class Insecta; order Diptera; family Culicidae; genus Anopheles; species Anopheles rivulorum. Next base: position 179,385 of record STHB01000005.1, read on the forward strand.
AGGTAGGAGGAGGTGTGCATTCAACAAGAAAAAAAAAAAACGCTAAAAGAATTTCCCACCGGCCATAATGAAGTTATTATGAATTATTATCGTCATGAGTTAAAGTGGAAATATATTACCGAACTTAACGAGAAATGGGAAACGCGTGAGCTATAATATAAGCAAAGGAATTTGATCCTTGTAGAATTTTTCTACCTATACCGGAACGTAATAATAATATGTACAATAAAATACTCAATGAAGAATTATATTTTATAGAACATTTTTGTTATAAACATAACACATGTACTTTTGATCATAAAAATCAAATTCTTGTCGAATCTTACACTTACTAAAATATGCAAAATTTTCCATTGCTCCCTCGTTTCTCGCTGGAGATACAAACACATATTTGCATCTTTAAAGAAATTCAAGTTCAAGAAATGGACCAAACGTGTGATGGAGTAACACTGAAATAACATATGAATGTTGTATGCATCTACAACTTATCCCCATTTGCATACATCATTATGCACTCGCTGCAGCATCCTTTACAACCCCCGGTCACACAACAATAAAACCTCCATTCACGTGTATAGTTCCGATGTTGCTTTGCCCTTCACATTCACCCAATTCGAACGCAGAACGTTGGAAAACGTTTCTGCTTTACACGAAGGCAAAAGGTGTAGTTGAGCCACTGTTTGCTGCTACCATTCACATCCTGTTCGCTCTTTTCTTTGCTGTCATGATTTATGATGCGCTATGCTACCGAGATAAGTGGTCAGTATGCATTATTAATGGAAAACGTCGATTTTGCTCCCTACTAGCTTGGGTGAAAAATTCATTACGTACAAATTCTCGCAAAAGCGCTCACCATTTCTTACACAACTTGTTACACACTTCACCTGCGCAACGCTGCTGCATGCGAACAATTAGGGAGCATATTTTGCGGTTCCTTAACCCCCACCGGTGGCGGTGGCTTTCTTTGGTGCGTTGGTAAAGCAGAACGTAAGCCCGCATGCTTTCTAAACAACAGCAGAACAAAGCAGCCCTGTTTTGCTCGGTCGGTGGTAGTAAATTTACACCGACCCGTGCCTCCTTTACATTTGCCGTCGAGCTGCTGATTAGAAGCCAATAGATAGCACGCTGCAATAATGTGGCGGTGGGATGCTTTACAGAAGTGGCACGATGATGTGGCCCTAACCCACTTATCACAGTGCATAAGCTGCTTCCCTTGCAATGAAGTGGCTTCTGACCGATGCCGCTATCAACCGGCACCGGACCGGTACCTTTTCTCAACAGCCGACCTGACTGCTACTGCTACTGCTAGTTGACCTTCCTTGATCGTTCCGGCATAACCTTGGTTAGCCGCAGATGGTCTACGGGGTGGGGGGGGGGTACGATCTAACACTCGAACTTACACATCATCCACCGAACCCAAGCCTGCCTAGGGGGAAACTAATTTCTTCCGTAAAGATTCCCGACTTTCAAGGGTGGGGGCCCTGGGTTTGGCGAGCGAGATCGGAGATCAACAAGCACCGCAACATAGCGCCCGTCTGCTCGTGTGCTAGGGATGCTGAAGAAAATATGCTGAACCATTTCGTACTCTCGATGTCCCGAAACAAATGCCTCTATCCTCCTCCCCCCCCCCCCCCCTACCCTCCGTAGCCCGCTCGGTACGCGGTGATGGTATGTGCTAACTACACCAGCCCATACCTTGCCTACCCGTTCCAGAGATAAAGCCGGAACAATTCTGAGTGGCTGCCGGGTGTGCTGCACCGGGTGCACTTAGATACATCGGATGTGGTTTTGTGCCGGCAGGAACACCCAAAACAACTAGTGCCAGCTACTAGAATGTCTGCTTCTGTCTGTCAGCTCTCTTGCTTGCTTGCTCTCCACCGCACGAACAGCTTGGTACGAGAGCGGGTTTGCATCCCAAAATGCATTAATATACCGGAACACGTTCCTCGGAGTGCCTCCTNAGCCGGAACAATTCTGAGTGGCTGCCGGGTGTGCTGCACCGGGTGCACTTAGATACATCGGATGTGGTTTTGTGCCGGCAGGAACACCCAAAACAACTAGTGCCAGCTACTAGAATGTCTGCTTCTGTCTGTCAGCTCTCTTGCTTGCTTGCTCTCCACCGCACGAACAGCTTGGTACGAGAGCGGGTTTGCATCCCAAAATGCATTAATATACCGGAACACGTTCCTCGGAGTGCCTCCTACATGGCGTTTGCGTGTAAAGGCAAGGATAGGCGGCAACAATCGTCTAAAAAGCTAACAACAACAACAGAAAAAAACGGCAAAAACTACAGGAAGAACGAGAATTCGAAACAGGCTAAGCGGTGTTAAGTACGATGCACAAGCTGTGTGGGACGTTGGCTGTTGGCAGCTAGAGAACAGGGCTGGAGCCGTGCAGTGGTTACTCCGTGTGGTTGCTGTTGTGGCTACGGGCCAGCAGCACAACTGCATATGTATAATGGTACAACGCTATACATGCACATGCTCCAGGAGCTTGAGTTTGTTGGTAAGAGGGAAATTCCATAGGAGAATAGAGAGGGAGGAGAAGAGTGGGGGTTCAATTTTACTTTTCCACATTTTTTCTCTCTCTTTCTTTCCATCCTCCTAGCTATTCAACAACCACCACACTCGGAACGGGTTTAAGTCGGAACAGAACCCAAGCACCGCAGGGAGATGCATCCTTGGGAAAGAGTGGAATGTACTTTCATACTTCACACACCTTCACCCGTCCCGTTGGTCCGGAACTAATGGAAGGGAACACATCCGGTACGAGTGTATCGTTCGATTAGGGTGCAAAAGCACTGTGAGTACTGATGTATCGAATAAAATGCAACATACGATCATCGATGCCTGGGACGTTGTTGGCTGTATCGCAGCACTCCATCCGTTCACCATCACCTACACTACGGCACTAGGGCGATGCTTTCCACAAACACGACACAGCGACAGGCGGATGGATGTTGTGTGCGAGCAGCTCCACAAACTGCTTAAAGTTACGATGTGTGAAAATGTTGCCAGACTGCCAGAAAGAGCAAACCCCCAGGGTTGGGAAGCGCGGGACAGGTGAAGGGAAAGAGATTTGCCCTGGTTCATGTTTTGTTCATTTTTGTTTGGAGAGAGCGCCAAACAAAAAAAGTGGAAAAAAAAATCTTTGGAAAATGTTTGCCATCTCTCTACTGCTTCCTTTACCCGCTCACAGTAACGCTGGTGCATTTCTAGCATGTTGGTCGCAATGGTGCAATCCTCTCCTCTTGGAATGCATCCTTTTTGCATGCACTGCACTCGTCGTTAGCATGATCCTTGATGTTTCCCCGGGTAGTGGGAAACAAGAATCAAAAGTACACCGTGACGCCACCAGCGAACGCGAATGTCGAGTATCTCTACCGAAGCCATCATCATCGTCATCAACAAATATCATTACTGATCATGTGAAGTTACGATGGCTCCCTGAAAAAAAATAAAAACAGCCATTCGGTGAGAGTTGGTGGCTTCTCATAGCCACCATGGAGAGCTACATATTCATTCCAAGCAAGGGTGTACAGCAATCCAAAGCATATGAAGTGCGCATCTCATATACACATGGACAGCCTCTGGCTCACCTTCCATCTTTCAGCCATACATTCGGCTCCTAAAAATTGCAGTTATGGTGCTGTTGGTTCTACAGCCCAGCTCGGGAGTCTCGAGATCATTCGGTGCATCTGACAAAGCGCAATGTGCAACAAAATGTTTTCCGGGCTCCGAGAGAACGCAATGTAGAGCCCGGTTGAGGAAACTCCCCAACCACGGGTGGTTTTCCACGAGCGATGCAGCGTTTTTCCCGAGCCCTTCTCGGGGTGTTGCTTTCATGGGGTTTCTCCCGCTTACCGATGGAGGCCACGTTGGGCGAAAGGTTTTTTGCAAAGTTATGTACTGTTTTGTCGGAGTAGCTTTCGAGCGCACGACTGAAGCGAACGACGGAAACTGCCACCCGGCATGCGGTTGAAATTCATGGCGGAAGTGATAGCCTTACGAAACGTAACAGCCCAGAACCGTTTTAGCAGGGAATCGTGGCAAGGGCACCATGGTTACAGTAAAAACACATTCAGGCAACCAACTTCCTTTTCTGATAGTTATTTTCTTTTTTGCAAGTGAAATCCCGACGTTTTTACTTAATTTGCTTTCCTTTTTGTGTTTTGTTGTTCCGCTGTGCTAATAATTCAATTTTTCTTTAGTTTTAATAAACAATAAGGAAGTCTTTTCTATTTCATTTCTTCTACATTTCATACACAATAATTGGAAAATATCTTTTGATGTAAATCAACATTACAAGGGTCTTAGAAACAAGTATAAAATGTTCACTTCACTTCAAAAAGTTAATTTAAATTTAAAAATAAATAACATTTGGCTTTGCGTATTCAGGGGGAACACATGGACTTGCTACCAAGGAAACATTGCTGAGTATGTTATAGCTATTCTACTTAACCACACTAACAATGATGTATCGTTTACAATGCTGCCCGAGAATATGGATCGTTCCAATGTCTAATCACACGATAGGCGACATAAATCTATCTCTTGCGCTCATAAGTTTCATAATGTCGACCACAGAGCATAACCATGTCCGTACGTACATTCGCCGTACCTCTACCGAAAGTCCTTGCCACCGAAAACCATCAATTTTCTCTTGGCCAACCAAGCGAAAACCCACCCAAAAACCGAACCCCGATTGAAACAGTTCCCGCGATCCCGAACCGGCCATCCCCAGGCTGCCGGCTAAACTTTGCACGCGAACACACACCAGAACATGACCATAAAGGGTATGCGGGACCAGCATAAAAAGAAGGAAGGAGGAGGACCAAGAGGAAGAGAGTACGATGATATGCAGCTAACCGCTTACGACTGAACTTTTGCACTCGACGACGCTCGCAACATACGTTTGGTCCCCGGGTGGTTCGCCGCGTAACGTACATACAGCAACACTTATGTGCCACCCAACCCAAGCCCAACGGTGGTGGTGCTGTATTAAGTGCAACAAATTTATGATTATGATTATGTAGAAAGTTCTCGATCTCGGCGACGCGAATGACGGTGATATGAGGACGGACCCTTGCGTTCGGTGTACCCGGTGGCCATCGTGCTAGCTTAGCCATTTTCGCTTTGTGGTAATTCGGTCCATCCACTGCATGCTCTTATACCGTACTTTACACTATTTGCTCGCTATTGCTGCCCAGACATTGCTGGATTTGACCAGCCGCCTCGTTCCTCGCGCATATGATGTATTAAATTGTATTGTTATCGTAATTTATTACATTGTGAGCAAATTTTCTCACTTCAATGCTTACACAGCGGCGCACAGACTTTCTTTCCACTGTGACAGCGAATGCCAGTGTGCAGTCGAGTGGGCTCTTGCCATTTTTTTGGCACCATCAGAGCATCAGTTACTTTTGAACATTGGGAACATTATTCGACGGAAAATGCTTTACTTTCTTTGCTACTTTTTCTTGGATGAGAACCACCATAGAGCGCTCTTTAGTAGTAGTGATGAGCTTTTTGGAACGCATGCACGGTTCCGATCCGATTCCGGAGAAAAAGTACCACCAGTTCCGTTCGGAATCGCCTGGAACCGTAGGAATCGTCCGGAACTGTCGGATCCGCCCGGAATCGTCGGAATCGTCCAGAATCGCCGTAACCGTTGGTATCGGGCGTAAAAAAACAAAACGTTCCCATCTTTATACTGAATGACCATACAGTTCAACACAATAATTTTAAGAACGGCGATTCTTCCAGAACGAGGTACCATTGCGATTTTGATTCCAAATAATTCCGGGCGGTTCCGACGATTCCGGGCGGTTCCACTCGATTCCAGACGATTCCGGGCGATTCCGAGGATTCCGGATGATCCCGATAGTTTCGCTCGATTCCAGACGATTCCGAACGTTTCGGACTGCCGACAGTTCTTATAGAACTTACGTTCCGGAGCTGGTTCCGAAAACTGTTGGAATCGTTCGAAACCAGCTCCGGTTTTTCGACAATTCTACCCATCACTACTCTTTAGCACGTTGCGGTTTCGTCAAGCGTGAAAGTAAGCAAAACCATCTTATACTAGCATCAGTTCATTAACATGAAATTACTTGATAAAAAGTTAAAGCTTATTTTGTATGCAAAGATATTCGTTTACAAAATATCGAGTTTTTCAATTATAATATCCATAGCTATAATACAATTTCTCTAAGATAGTTAACATAAATTATTTTTGAATTATCATAATTAAATGCACAAACTGAAAACATTATTTGCACAACAACAAAACAAACAACAACCGACTATGGTGAATAATTCCAACACGCAAAAGCAAAACTACAAACACGCTTTATCTTCATAACTAATTTAACTGATTAAACTGCAATAACGCAAATTGCACCAGCGTGAAGGAGAGGCAAAACTTTCGCTCGAAACCATAAAACCGAATGCCGATTTAAGCTCCCGAAGGCTTATATACTGCTAATCCTTTCTGGTTGCATACACATGCCGCCGGTTGCAAGCTGGCACGTATGAGTGTTTGCTGTTGCGGCATGTTTGTGGCTGGTTCATATGCCGGTGCCCTCACTCTCATGACAATCCACCAGCTCTAGTCTGCACTGCCCGAAAAACAAACCACGTTTTGTCGCTGCTACTGGGAGCAGGACATGGGAAAGCCACTGTTATAGATGTGCTTCTTAATTGATAATAAATATAAAATAATAAAACGAAATTGCTCGTCGGAGACAGGAATACCAATTACGGCTCTAGAAGCGGCAGTGCACGGTGCGCTGGTGCCTACAACTGGAATGGTATTATCGATCCGAGATCCTGACATGCTCTGCACTGCTTTTTTTTTTGTTTTGCCTCTGGTCTGGTCTTCGTGTGTATCGGTCGACGGTGCGCCAAGACTCTTCGGTGCGGTGCCATTGATTGTCATTGCAGCGATGCAGCATCCGGCGGTGCTTTGCTTGCTACAGATAAGGCCAGCTGCGTAGGAGCTTTTCCAGATGAATGACCGCAGATCGAGAAAAGACAATTGACTATTCGGAAGATGCGACCCTAAGCTCGGTAGGTTTGCTGGATTAGTAACCCTGCCACTGCTTTCATTCCATTCACATGGATGCTGTTCGGGGTGAGTGAGTATGATTGAAATTTGCTACCAAAAAGATCCATCGTATTCCGATGAACAAAGACGTCCTTTTGCTGTAAGATTTAATATTTAAACAAAGCAAAATACAAAGACATTACAAGACATCATATTTTAATTAAGAGATCGTATCCTACTTAAAGGAATATTAATATGCTCAAAACAATAATTGGGTAACTCATTCGGAAAAGCAATGAATATGTACAATTCATAGCCGAAAGGGCCCGCTATCACCATTTCACACGGAAAGCGTTACCCATTTTATTGGATTAACCGCCTTGACGCTATGTTGGAATGAGCATAAGCTATTCGGGTATTCCCGGGACTTTGCTTACCGGGCGTCTCCATCGTACCATAATGTTGCCTATTACTCTCCGCCAGTGCCTTCGTGGGAAGAAGCGAAATAGACTAACCATCCACTTGCAGCACACGAAGCAGCACACGCTAATAAAATAAAGCAATTTACTTGAACGTTCGCTGAATGTGGACATTACAATCCAGCGCTCCCAAGCCGGCGACGATGACGACAACGGCAGATAATGGAGTGATTTTCTTCAACTCCTCCAACTCAACCGCCCCGAACGGAAGATGGCGCAATGTATTGATGACTGTCGGTCTCGAAAAAAAAACCCAATCAGCGAACCAAGCGAATGCGAAGTTTATTTTCGCAACAAATAAAAACAGATAGCCCGATCGATGGTGGGGCGACAATCATAATTTAGTTTGGCAAAGAAAAGCATCCACCACCATGAGGGGTTGGTGGTGGAGGGTGAGTAGCGGGAAAATCCTTTTTTATGGTGCAGTGTTGTTTAATTTGCGACATAAAATTGATAGAACTATTCACTTACCATAACGTAATGTCTCTGCATTTCGGTTTTCTCGCTGGCCAGCTTATCACATTCAAGCTTTAGTCTGTGGAAAGGAAGAAATAAACAAATGATTAGATTAGTTAGTACATACGATTTACTTTCAAATAAGAGTTTTGTACATATCCTTCGGAGCAGTTAATATCTTCAAACATCATTCCGAGGTTCAGGTTCGGAGCAAATCATCATGAATATTTTATTCGCCACCGTATGTTGATTCAAGCAAATAAATCAAAATAAAAAATTCCTCACGCCAATGGTTTTTTTTTCGCTACAAAGCGTAAGTAAAAAATTGCCATTCAGCAAAAAAAAAACGAGGATTGCAATAGCAACATTCATTACACGGACTGGAGTGAGATCAACGTTCGATTAAATGTCACCGAGCATCGTATCGTACGAGTATCTATGATCTATAGCAGACACACGATAACCACACCACGTACACATGAGCGACCCAGGATCTAGAACATGGTACGTACAACCTGCCACTACCGTGTTGGTGATATGGCCAAACAGAATGCTAAAACATACAAGGAAAAAAAACGGCTTCAAAAACATCATTTTCACCATCAACCAAGTATGGTGTGGTTATTGCGAATCTAACCAACCGGATGTTTCATGTGTTCGACCGGGTATTGCAGGTGAAAGCAAAAAGCAAACACGAGAGAAAAAAAAAACAAGAATAACTGCTCTTGTCTGCTCATGTCATCAGTATGGGAATGAAGCGAAAGGATCTGTGTAATAAAATAAAGCGAGCAAAAACACTCCCTCTCCAAGCAAACAAGCGCCAATGACCATCGTCAACAAGCGTCCGACACGATTGAACTTTTTTCTTTTTATTCGCTTTATTTATTTAAAATCTAAAGCAAATGGGTAGACGCCACGGGAAGCCACGATGGAAAAGCTCCATGTCCGGCTGTAGTACAGCGAGACAGTGGCCGGTAACGCGTTCGTCAGAATTTAGGAACCCAAATGGACCGTGGAACTCCTCTGCTTTGTCGATTTGAAGCAGCAGCAAGCAACGTTGCAGAGCAAATAAAAAAACCTCCCAAAAGGTACACATTTCCTGTTAAACTCGGTTTCGTTCCGGCTGACAAACAGCATGGGAACATGAACTCTATTTAGCGCACCAGATTCTCGGGGCTTTTTTTTGTTTCAGTCCACAGTTGTTTCTTTGTTTCCCGTTGGTTTAGCCAGAGTGTTATGGACGCGACCGCACATCATTCGGGATTTTGATGTTGATTTTTTTTTTTTTTGCTGTCTTGTTTGTAATTTGTGCCTTGATTTGGTTACACTTTTTGCACCTTTTCCGTTCATCACACCAGCAAATGCTAGGTGCTGCAGTATGCAAAGTGATGGTTAAACAAACTTTTTCTATTATTTTTTTTAATTTTACTTTACACCTTTTCCATGGTTTGCGGGTGATTTTCACATGTTCTGTTGTCTATAAATTTTTATCAAAAACTTGGAGACACAAGTGGTTGACGTGATTGAGTAGTAGAATGGAGAAAGAAAAACACAGTTTACAGCAAAAATATTATAAGAAATACTATCATTTTCTTTTAAATTTTGCTGTTTTAAACACTATGTGCTACAATAGTACTTCATTCGTTAAGTTTTCCTTACATTTAAATTTTTGGTTCACATTTTCAATTAATTGTCTTTAGTTTTTTACTTTTTCTGTCATGAATATTTTTGTTTATATCTGTTAACCTGTATATTTTTCTTTTACTGTTGTTATCTTATCTTATTTACTTTTTTTTACTTTGTTAGAACGGACCAGGCCGTTTTAGACTAATTTTACCACGTAGCAGGCTAGTCAGACCGTGCTACGGGGGGACGGTCCGAATGGGATTTGAACCCGGTCCGGTCGTGTTAGGACCTAGCGCCGTTGTCAAATACACCACCGGGCCACCCCTGATAACAACAGTAAAATCTAATTTACTTTCATAACATATAATTATTGTTCTCCTTCTTAATTTCCCTACTTGTTAAAGTTTGTCGCGTTGTTGCTCTTCTTTGTTCTTTAATATTATAATTACTTTAATTATATTTTAGGCAAATAATAATATTTTAGGCAAATATAAATTGAAGTTTTATAGCTGTGACGATGTTTAATGCAAAAGAAAAAAAAATCCAAAATATCGTACAAAACCTGTTTTGATGTATGTGATCTACTAATGAAAAACCAGAAACACTTGCTTGGAAAACAAAACCAAACAAAAAAACTATATTATCGACTGTAATTGCCTTGATTGCCTGTTGGGGAGCGAGAAAAAAAACACTTATGCCATTGTGTATTTCCCATGTTTTTATCTTTATGAATCAGTTTCTAATTTCGCAACCCAAATTCCCAGCGGCCACACGGTAACGGTGGAATGTATTCAAATTCAAAACGCTTCAAAACTTTCCAACAGCAGGGTCTCGTTGTCGTCCTCCCGGACCGAAACAAAAAACCTTCCTTTTTACCTTCCTGCAAAAAAAAACCATCGCTAAAACATGGATCCGGTTCGTTTATTCTTTCGTAGCACCCGTTTGTAACGTTTATATCTTTTTTTTTTGCTTCCCATATCTCTCGCTCTCTCTCTTGCTTAAACAAAAAAAAAAAAGGATACACTGTAAGCATCGGGAGAGATTTGCAATCTGTGCCAGGATGTTTTTGCCACCCCTACACAAGCGCGCACACGCCCTAAAATCTTATACTCTCCCGGGTTATGGTAGCAAAATGCGAGGAGGGTTGGCTGTGAAAATGGATCGGCAAATCCCTGAAACGCCGTGTGGAACGGATCTCAAACACGAATGAATATTAATCGACCATACACACACAAACATACATACACTTTGCATCGGTTTAAAAAAGGTCGATGGGTACAGGGTTACAACGGGGTTGGAGGGTGGTGTGACGCAAGTGATTTAATTTGTATCCATTAGCAAAAGAACGAACGACGGATATGGATTCCTTTTCTTTTCCTTTTTGGTTGTTGTTGCTGTTCCCTGTTTTTTTCTCTCTCTCTCTCTCTCTCTCTCGCTTTGTACAAACTCACTCTACCCCGCCAAGCGTAAATTAACACAGCAAGTGAGATCCTTTCACGAGACAGTTTTTGGGCTTTTAGTAACACAGATTTTTAGGTTCCGCTGGCGTAATTTAAGCCGGAAGATGAACTTTTGTTATTTATTTTGCGCCTTATCTAACGCCATCCTGGTTCCTGCTTCGGGTTTGGGGTTCGCACCGGTTAGGGCGAATTCTTTGAGGTTTTTTTGTCTGCCCGAGTCTTTGGCCGTGAATCGCTTTCGCATGATTATTATTCACTTCGCGTCTGTTTATTTTTCCTCTCTAAGTGTTTCTTTTTTAATAGCACCGCTCCAGAACAAATTCAACGGATTGGCCACTTTCGATACAGCACCCAAAGGGACAGTTCTGTGGACGCAGAAAATCTGTTCATTATGATTGTTTCGTTAAAAAGGGGTGTCAATTTTTTATGTTATTCATTTACAAAAAAAAGTAGGGTAATGTTGGATGTATTTTTCTCTATGGTGAATATCCTTTCAACCCTCTATAATTTATTATATGTTGCTCTGCGGGTACTAGGGAATGCATAGAGATCTTAAACAGTAGTTTCCCTACGAGAATCATTTTGATTAGGGATAATTCTCAAGCATAGGGAAACAATCCTTGACTTTGTAAAGTATTGAAGGGTCACCACCGCCGGAGCTAAAGTGAGTGGATTTTTCCGGGCACATCTTGATGGTATGAAAGAAAAAACCACTACAACCAACTGCACTTAATGTTCACACTTTAACGGAACGTTTGGTCAACCGCATTTGTGCACGGTACACATACCAAACCAGTGCCCGAGCTATTCCAATAGCTAAAGGAAGGACTGGTCTCCGGTAGCAAAAAGGGTATAATGGTAATAACAATAACGTGCAAATGTACAACTCAACCGCAATCGCTTCACTACTACAACACACAGCTGTCAGGCAAGTTTCTGTATCGTGGAGAGGCTGGCTTGTCAGCTTTCGATTTCTTTCGCACTTGCTGAGATAATGTCGCATCTAAAGAGAACATGAAAATTCATTTTCCTGCGACACGACACCACGACTCCACTCGCAGAAATTCACATGTCTCTTGTTTTCAGCAGCGATACTGCCCCTATTGCTGGGCTTATTTGTAAAACTCATCCTAGGGTTGCCGTTTCTTTAAAAACATACATACACCCAAGTAGCGTCCTTGGTTGTTCCTATGGAAGCACAGATTGAGCTCGGAATCGAATTTTCTACCCATGCCACCCATAACCCCTCTCTCTCTCTCTCTCTCTCACCGCTCGCCCCACCCACCGGAAGTGATCTAATCGGTCTCCCAATCTGCCATCTTCGTTCACTTGGTGTTCCAAACAGCAGCAGAAAATCATTCCCCGCAGGCATTGGAACTAGCAACAGCTATTTCTTTCCCTTGCACCACATTTCCTTCGGCTTTGTTTGCGATGTTCAACACGATCAACATCTATTCCACTTATTGAGTCGATTGAAAACAGTTGCCCCTCTTTACCATCGCACCACACCACACAACATAGCGTACGTCCGATGCCGCCCTTAGAGTGTGCTGCTGCGAAAATCGCTTCCTTCGTCGAAACGTTTACTTACAATCGAACAGGCTGTGGCTAGTAGTGTCCGTGTGTGTGTGTGTGTGTGGGTGTGCTCCAACACATAATACTCCCAACGATTTCCTAGTCCGTTGTATAATGGTGGCTTGTAAGCTACCGGAGGGAGAACCAAAAAACGGAAACCGACTGAATGGACGATGTTACTCGAGTGCGAGATTGTGTCTTTATTTGTAATGCAAGAAGGAGAGAATGTCCTTGACAAAAAAGTTTCGTGGTGGCCAGTTTTCGAGTCACCCTTATGGGAACGGTAGCGAACGGAAGTGAGAAGCAATGATAAAAGTAAATACTGATGCTCAGCTGCACCAGCTCATGCTCTGGTGTTTCAAAGACCTACTAGCGCTACTGTTCGTTTGTTCGTAGTGCTCTTTACACAAGACTCATGAGCAACAAAGTTGGGGAGTTTTAGTTGCTTTTTATCAGTCAGGTTTTCTAGAATGTATTCTTTCCACAGAGTGGTGTAACATTACAATACGGTCACTAGTTTCTTGAACAAAAAAAAAAACTGCAATATTACAGAGATGGATCAACTTCAAATAATCATTTACTTATTGTACTTACTCTTTTTACTTTTATCTCTTTCTCTCTATCTCTCTCTCTCTCTCTCTCTCTCTTTGGCTTAACGACCTACTCGGTCATGCCGGTCATCAAATGGCTTACTAGACTATTAGATACCACGTAGTTGCATAATCAGTGCTCACTACGGGTAACGGCCCAGATGGGATTTGAACCCGGTCCGGTCGTGTTAGGAACTAGCGCCGCTACCAAATACTCCACCGGGCCATTACTATCTATTGCTGTTAAATATTTGTCTTTATTTTTTTGTTATAAGTATCTATACAAAACTTCGAATATACATTTCAGTCGCTTTTTTTCATATTCTTTACGGATATGGCAAAAATCCTACTTACTCCACCTTCACCTACTGTATATTCATAAAAAAAACCAAATCAAAAAAGTAAGTAAAATTAACATGCACCACGTGAAATGGCTATAAATCATCGAGCTGTTGAAGCGAAACAATGTAATGAACATAAAATTACACGATTAAAATACAAAATGAAAAAAAGAAGAAAAAAACAACACCCAACTACACATTTTTTTTTTCGTGTCCAAATCAGCCACCAAACCGCTACCACAATCCCGGCACACACGCTTATTTCTAGTGTTGCAGCTTATCGAACCAAATCGATCGTTCCCTTCGCCAGGCGAAAAGGTTGTCATCGTGAATCAAGATATTAATGACGGCCTAGTAACACGACGAAGGACGAAGGGCAAGGAGGAGGTGGAGTGGCGAGGGACGCAAAACAACGAATAAAAAAAAGGAAGGAAAATAACGTACTAAACGAACCACGAACCACTGAACCAGAATGGAAGGAAAAGGTTTCAGTGGTGCAAGGACGAGGGCAAATTGATGAGCGAAGGAAGGACTATAATAACAATAATATTTGATTCCAGTGCAGGGTGGAACAGTAGGATAGACACAGGCAAAGAGAGTCCCTTCCATCCGTCTGTCCGTCCGTCCCTCTCTCTCTCTCTCTCGTTCCACCCCACAAAGCAAACCAAAACGCGTGCGTACCCTCCCGTCACACGCTTGTACCTTCTTCACCCCAAAAACCAGAGAGATAATACACGGAAATCGAACGAAAGGGGATCGAAAAAACTGTGAACAAAGCAAATCGACACTTTTTGCGTGCACAATAAAGTGAGACAGCAGCAGCAACACCGAAAAAAAACCATCGTACCGAAAAAAGAAGGAATCCCTTCCGTAAACGGGGAGGAAGGAATCAAAGTCCCTTTTTGCTTTTTGTTTGGAATTGTTGTTGCTCGTCCGGCGCTCACCAGACACCGTTGATATAATCGGAGTGCGGCATAACGGAGAAGAGGGATGAAATCACATACGCGAATTAATAGGGGTCGATTGGTTGGTTGGCCGGTGAACGGAATCGGCAAAAGTACCGAAACCAAACAACACACACACACACACATACACACACAAGCACAAAAGCTGGCAGCTGGCAGCCCCGGGGTGGTGGGTATTTGTTGTTGAGCTTGTGCATAAGCTCTTTTGCGATCCATACAAACACGCACACACATACATACGGACACACACACACACATACATTGACATGCGCTAAAGTGGTCATAATGATGGCGCACAGGAAACAGGGCAAATGGCAACGAGAAGAAAAGGGGAAGCAATAATGACGGTGAAAACGGAAGAGAATTAGGTTGGCACTAGCGGGGTACAACACGTAAGCTGGAGAGGGGGGGGGGGGGGGGGGGGGGGGGGGGGGGGGGGGGGGGGGGGGGGGGGGGGGGGAAGGGAAGGAGGCTCGGGATCCGTGAAGGGGATGGATGAAGCAAAAAAAAATCCTATAAAAATGGTTGTCCCTAAGCTGGGACAAAAAGCGCAAGTAGGAAGCGAAGGAACGGAAAGGGAAGAGAACGCGAAAGAAAAGTTAACAATTTTAGCGCCGTTGTCACGAATCGCAACCCCCACCACACCCCGAATGGGATGGGTGAACGATCGAGCTAGGACACGGGGGCCCTGGTGGCGTGCTGGCGGCGATGGGCAGGATATGAGGAAAAACAGCTTGAACATTGGTAGGGATGTGTACGGTGGTGCACACGGTCCGGCCGGCGTGTGCTGCGCAATGTGGCCGAATGAAGGGTGTAATTGAAATATAAATAGAAAAATCAGCCCCGGCGTGTGCAAATAAGGGCCCAAAGTGAGTTTAATAACTAACCGAAGAAGCGGTGGGAAAAAGGTTGTGGCAACTAAACCGTGGAAGGGCGGGGGGGGGGGAGGGGAACGAAGGGGGGAAAACGTGAAGGGAAAGGAAAGGACCGAATAGCCTTCTACCCCTAGGGCAGAAGTTACACTTCTGGCACTGTGTCCTGTGTGTTATGGTGAGCTAACCGGTGAATGGAATTAGCGAATAAGAAAAAGGGAAACAAAGCCAACGATGGACTACGACGAGTACTTTTTTCCTTTAGTTGGCCAGCGACCAGCGATAAGTAACGAAATTACAGACCGTGCGACACTTACATCCTTTTTCCCTTGCTGCAAAAGGGGCCCGTCACAATCATGGCTTAACAATTACGAGATTAAGGGTGTTATTTAATTCGTTCTTGTTGCCACCGCCATTCCGGTTCGTGCTTCGTTCGTTTGCACTTTGCGCTACTTGTGTGTGAGGGTGAATGTTGTTGTTTGGGCTTGAATCGAAGCTTATCGCAAAATTTGCAACTTTTCTTACAAAAAATAATTTGGAAAATTTATCTTAAGAGTCTAAGACATTTAATCAGTCAATATATATACAAATTGATTTAACATCCAACAGACAAAACTCGCTTTTATTTTGTGTTTTATTCAATTCACACTTGTGTGAGCAGTGAGTCGAAATAACAAAACCAAAACTAGGTGAACATGTTTCCATTGTTCCGAACGCGTGATCCAGCAGCAGCAGCAGCAGCAGCAGCAACAGTCAAAAGGACCATAAGGCAAGCGCATAAAGCATAAAGCCTGGCAGAGGATTACATGGCAATAAACACGCNGGGGGAAAACGTGAAGGGAAAGGAAAGGACCGAATAGCCTTCTACCCCTAGGGCAGAAGTTACACTTCTGGCACTGTGTCCTGTGTGTTATGGTGAGCTAACCGGTGAATGGAATTAGCGCATAAGAAAAAGGGAAACAAAGCCAACGATGGACTACGACGAGTACTTTTTTCCTTTAGTTGGCCAGCGACCAGCGATAAGTAACGAAATTACAGACCGTGCGACACTTACATCCTTTTTCCCTTGCTGCAAAAGGGGCCCGTCACAATCATGGCTTAACAATTACGAGATTAAGGGTGTTATTTAATTCGTTCTTGTTGCCACCGCCATTCCGGTTTGTGCTTCGTTCGTTCGTTTGCACTTTGCGCTACTTGTGTGTGAGGGTGAATGTTGTTGTTTGGGCTTGAATCGAAGCTTATCGCAAAGCTTGCATCTTTTCTTAAAAAATAATTTAAAAAATTAATCTTAAGAGTCTAAGACATTTAATCAGTCAAAATATATACAAATTGATTTAACATCCAACAGACAAAACTCGCTTTTATTTAGTGTTTTATTCAATTCACACTTGTGTGAGCAGTGAGTCGAAATAACAAAACCAAAACTAGGTGAACATGTTTCTATTGTTCCGAACGCGTGATCCAGCAGCAGCAGCAACAGTCAAAAGGACCATAAGGCAAGCGCATAAAGCATAAAGCCTGGCAGAGGATTACATGGCAATAAACACGCGGCAGCTGCGCACCCATGCTTTCATCTCACCCCGTACGTACACACTCTCACCTGGGCAGGCCAGGGGTACCCAGGCACACCCTGTAGGAAAAATTCTTCCCGAAAGGGAAGGACCCCTGACCCATTAATTCCATTATTCAAGTCGAGAGAATCCCTCGTTCCACGCATTACCGGCTTCATATACGGTAGTCCTTGAAACGTCGGGTTTTCTCCGGATTTTTTCTTCCTCTTCCTTTTTGGCTCCTTTTCTTGCCACCTCATTATAAACATTACCAGTTTCCCTTATCCCACGGGGCAGCCGGACGAACCGTTCATCATTATGCCGGCGGCGTTAATATTAACGAAAACCGGTCGGAAGCGATTCGTTTCTGGCTTTCATCGGCAGTCACCGGCGGGGGTTGCTCCTGTGGCGTGGTGTATCATCATCAATGTGCCGCACTAATTTGTTTTGTGCATAATTTCAATCAAGCTTTTTCCGGTTCCGGTACTCGATCAAAAGATCGACGTTTCCGTGCTTTTTTTTGTTTTGCGTTTGCTTTATTCACTCTATGTTTCCCAATTGGGAGCATTTCTAGCACCTTTTGCCACATCTGAATGGTTGTACCTTTTAGAATAAATTGCCTTGGTATATCACTTTACATCCGTGTTCCTCGGCTATTCTGCCACAGTGAAGTGTATATAGGCACGGGTAAACATCGTTCCTCTGCGTTAAATAAAACGTAAATGGAATATTTCATTTCAATAGATTTACTTTTACCTAGAGTTTACAATACAAAAACATATTGCTAAGGTGTACTTTAAACGCAAACGTATACTTTAAGCAATAAAACAATAGACAAAGAAGAATACACATTTTCATTGTACAATGCCCTGCTCTGGTGATACGGAGCTGTTTGTCGAATGAATTCTATCGGAGAAATGGCTCCTTCATAATTAACAAGCTAATCAATGCGATTAAGGATGTTTATTCACCGTATCACCTTAATCACTCTGCTTCTGCTTCTGCCCACGAATTCTACACTTCCCCGCTCCCTGTAGCTCCCTCGTGTAACAATGTTTGGCTGGGTTTTGCATCCGGGCATCCATTGAAAAGCTAAATCCATTAATGTTATTTGACACCCCCCCCCCCCTCCTCCTCCAGCATATGGCGTGAGAAGCGAACGGGAGACAGCACCCAACAGCGCATGCCGGATAGAGATGGAAGCGAACGAATAATCCGTTGATTGTGAGGTTACCCGTCGCGTCGAGGGCAAATCTCTAACACACACACACACACACACACACACACATACACACACACACTACCTTCGTACACCTCCACCCACAATAGTTGCGTGATGCTATCAATTTCAATTTCTATCCTTCCCAAATTCCCAACCACTGCGGGGCCCGGATGATCCGAAAAGCCGTCGAATACACCGTGTACCGCTGCTGCCGGCTAATGGTGATGGTGGTGATGGTGGTAGTAATGGTGAGAGTAAATATGCGCCACACGTGAGCATAATAACAATTAAATTAATGATTACGCGGTGTTCGATTCCCTCGGTTGACCCAAACCAAGCACTGACAAGACAAGGGCCCCTCAAGGGCTGATTAACGGCGGTTCCGCAAGCCGTTCATTGGTGTGCTGTGCACTAAGAAGCGTCTGGATTTGGGAGTCACTGCAATAGGTATTATCCAGCTGGCAAACGCTGAAACTCTGTGTCGAGAAGCCGGACAGCGAGTTACGGACCAGGAAATGGTTTACCCGTGCATATCCTTCGGGAGCTCAAGTTTTCCCCATCGCACACGTGTACGTGTGCATTGCTTCTGAAATTAACATCATAATCAGCTGCTAATCATTTGATTCCGTCCTCGGGCGCTGAGGGATGAACATCAAACCTGCATCAGACCTTTCGTCTGCTACTAGCATCCTTAGTAGTATTAGCGTAATGCACGAATGGATCAAAACAACAAGACCGGAATATCTCGGGAATGTGATTGTGAACGTGTGAATGATCCTACCCCCTTTTGGCAAAGGATTAGGATGTTTAGTTGAAATATTTGGTTACAACCAATGACTACATTTGTGAAAATTATCATCACATTACAAGAATTCAGCCTTAACAGTGGATCATCATTTCGACTGAATCATATTAACAATCACACAAAGTTTAGAATCATTCAATGGTAATACTTACGAATGGTACTGTGCTTGAAGAAAGTTGAATTCCTCCTTAATCCGTTCCAGCGTTTCCGCTATCGTAAACTGGCGCCCCTGGGGAGGCGGTCCCTGTAAAGATAAACAAGCAGATATTAACATATTGCCAACAATTGATGCGTTTCCAGGTTAGTAATGGTAACAATTAATTTCAGTGTTACGGCAAACAGAATCTACTTTGAGTAGTCCACAACCAACCTACCATACATTATGTAAATATTAATATTAAATTAGTATCATTAGGTTGAACAAGTTGAAAATTATTTACTCATTTATCGATCGATCGTTTTCCGTCCAAGAAATAATGAGTGAATGAACAACACACAGAAGGTACATATTAAAGTCGCCTTCTTCCCACCGCCCAACTGTGAAACTTTCTACTAAAGTGGCACCAGTGTGTGGCAAACGTCCAGCTTGTGGTCGATTCGGACACCCACAAACAGTTCAGTTTGCCACCCAACCTCAATTAACTATTTATGCGCACGAATTAAATATAATTATAGTTAAATGCACCTTCAAATTGGCAGTCATATTATCAAATTGTTGTTGCTGCTGCTGCTGCTGCTGCTGTTGTAGTTGTTGCTGCTGCTGCTCTTGTTGATACTGATGATGGGAAAGCAGCCGATGGTAGCCAGCCGGAGCCAATTTGTCAAACCGTAACCGTACGCGTTCTGGCGCACACGGTTGCCAAGCGCGAGAGCGAAATGAAGTTTATCGCTAATGAATGACGCTCCCAACGATAGTATTCTTCACGATTTTAATCTTTTGGAAAGCACTTTATCTTAAACACCTACGGCTGTCTGCCGGGAACGTTTCGGCACAGTTGCGTAGAGCAGGAATTTATTTTACACTTGTGTCACTTGTTGTAAGAGCAATTTCCCTTTTNATGGTAGCCAGCCGGAGCCAATTTGTCAAACCGTAACCGTACGCGTTCTGGCGCACACGGTTGCCAAGCGCGAGAGCGAAATGAAGTTTATCGCTAATGAATGACGCTCCCAACGATAGTATTCTTCACGATTTTAATCTTTTGGAAAGCACTTTATCTTAAACACCTACGGCTGTCTGCCGGGAACGTTTCGGCACAGTTGCGTAGAGCAGGAATTTATTTTACACTTGTGTCACTTGTTGTAAGAGCAATTTCCCTTTTTTTGGGATATTTTTATTCTTTCATTGGCATTGTTTATTTCACTAAAAATAAACACATTCATTAGGATTTTGGTTTTACCAACAATACATTTGAATGCCACGTGCGGTAATTGTTACGATTAGAATAAAGTAGAAACAAAGCGCGAAAAACTCTTTCGTTTATCACCTTGGTACAAAACATACAAAAGAAACAAAAACCAATCATACCGCTCATTATGCGATACATTTCAATTGTAACGACTACAATAAACACACGACACGTTCATGAATCGTTATCGCTTCGCACGATGAACATTTTGTTGACCCGTCACTTGTTGTGTTTCATCCACAAGTGAAAGTGTGAACATAATTAACCTGATTAATTTCATTCGACGACGGAGGGGTGCTTTATTGTTTCATCGTAACAATAATAATGTTTTATTCATAAACCACCACCCGAAGTGAAAAAAATAAAATAAAGGACAAATGAACTGGCTCAAAACGGTAAAATCAATGACGTATTATAAAACAACGAGTTTATTATCGCTCACGTGAAAGAGAGAATGAGAGAACATTTACAGCGAATGTGGAAAAGAAATAGGAAAAAGAATTCACATCCATTGTGGATGACAAACAAAAACCGCATAAAAAAATGTACAACAAAAAAAGAAAACATAATGCAAGTTGCATTCACTGATTAAATACTGTCAAATGAGCATCATCATATCATCATCCCCCACACTCGCGCAATGCCACTCAATTAAGCGATCATTTGAACCCACACACAGCCAGACAACCACCAATCCAATCGGTACGCACACATAGACAAGAAACTAGCGCGCAAGGATGCCTTTTCCACTGGCAATAAACGGCAATACGCGCGACTGGCATACACAGTAGACGATGAACGGCACACACGGTTCACGCTTGACTTCGGCAAAAAAAAGGATACGTCCGCAAGCATGTACCGTCATGTGAGCGTGTGTATGTATGTGCGCTTGATCCTGTCATGGTGAGAGTTCCAACGAAACGGATACCGGTGTTTTCTACGAAACGCACCCAATTTACGGCATCCCTCTTATGTGTTGGTGTGCGACGGTAGCAGAAGACACCTAGCGGATAGGAACGAAGCGGCAGATCAGAGAGACGGGCAAGACACGGAGCAAGCGCATCACACCCTCTGGGTCTGCTCTGTTGTTTGGACAAGAAATTTTCGAAACATGTTGGCCGTGTGTTCTTCCTTTATTTGAAGCAGTAAAGCTCACGAAACCATTCGATAGCACAAGTGAAGGAAAGAAAGAGAAAGCGAAAGAGAGATAGAGAAAGCACGCGTACGCGATAGCAAGAGGGTACGAGATGCAGCACAGCTTGTTTGTTTCATTTAGTGACTTCATTTTCACTCATGATGATGAACACACTCTCACTCTCACTTTTCATGGCGGCTGCTCACGTTAACAGGACGCACTACGAAAATATTACATATTATTTACACCCAGGCACTAACACACCCACCCGCACGCACAAACCACACCACCGTCCAACACCGACCACACACAGCCCCAGCGGCCGGGACGACGACCACGACGATGATGATGACGAGTCGTTTTTAATGCGATTATTTAATATGCTTTAATAAATGATTAAATTATCCACTGCCTTCAATCACGCAACGGAATGGGTACGGGTAGCGGTAGATGCCAGTAGCGATGAACCACGAGATTACACACTGTCACATGTTTGCCTGTTTTCTCTACTGATGGTCACTTAAACAGTGTTGTTTTTGTTGTTGTTGTTGCTTTTATTTGGTTTGCCTTTTTCCAGCGATTCTGGAACTCTGCCTCGTATACATACATATCCTGTTTTGCTTTCACTGCACTGTTACGCACACCAACCCAATGCTTTGCAGGATGGCCCCGTAAATGCTGCCTGCCTCTCCCGTAACGTTGAGGGAAGTTGACGTTTAAAGCGATTTATGGTTCGCTCTCTCTCGCTCTTTCTCTCTCTCTTTCTCGCTCACGCTCTTGTTTCCCCGTTTCGCTCCCGTACTCTCACACAGCTATGTTGCTTCAGCTGGAACATTATCCTTCCGTAGGATCGACATAAACGTTTGCGTTTACGATGCCTGGCTCAAGCGGTCGTGATGGGCAGGAACTGAGCTGTGGCGGCGGCAGTGACATTTCACATTGTAATGCGTGATTTTTTGCTACCAAATTATCCAGTTTTTGGACGGAATGCACTTCGGCTCGTGATTGATTTGATATTTCTCTTTTATTATTAAAAGAGTTAACGTTTTATACGTTCACTGAGATGTAATTTAACTTACTACTTCCATGTTGCACAGTTCATAACAAAGTTGTTTTAACACAAAACACTACAGCCATTACATTCTTTCCGGAACAAAACATTTGCACGTTACAAATTACGATCGATACACTTTAAATACGCCTTTGCACTATGCACATGTTTTATATGTAAAACAACATATATCACTTTTAATAACCGTTAACAATAATAATACCACTGTTTTAGTTGGCACCTTTTGCACCTTCTAACCTCGCCGGATGACCAACGCATCCATATTTCACCGACGGGTGTACCCGCTTCTGGAAACCTTATTCGACCGCGGCGCGCGTCTTGACAGACGAGAAATTAGCTAAAATTTGCCAAACTGCAAAGCAGCAGCCTCCCGTACACCACGGCGTTCAACACACGAATGAACCGCGTACCGCGAATCACAGCCACACAGCGATGATGCACCCAATAGCCGAACAGGATCTCAGCGGTTCATTCGTTGCACGCAGGACCTAGCAGGCACTCACATGAACGGCCGTACGAATGGTTGTACTGTGTTGTCCGTCTGGAGACAGTCTAGAGGCAAAAATGGTTTCCACGCTTTTATCTGCTTATCAGCGGTGGCAAAGTGAGTCAAGGTGAGGGACATTTTCCACGGCAGGATATGCCTGTGTGTGAATGTGTGTGTTTGTGTATTGCTGCCATCTTCACCGAAGTGTTCATTCGCACTCGCGGTGAATAGAAGAAGAAAAAAAAAACTAGATGAACCTCGAAAAGGGAAACACATTGCGGACAGTGGGAAAAACCACACTTGAGCGCGATGACTTTCCGAAGGGAATGAACGCAGCCGTGAACGTGCGGAAACGAACGGAACATTATTTCCACCCGTTGCGCCATCATCATCTTCGTCGGGCGTCATCGGTCGGGACCTATCTGGCGCTTTTGGTTGCGCTTTCTCCCGGTGGCTGCTGATTGCTCGGTAAATACATACACACACGCGCGCACTCGCACACCCCGCATCTTCACCTTCTTCTGTAAGCGATCACTTGGGTGGGTGCGTTATGAATGCTGCAAGGGTGTGCGGCAGCAGCAGCAGCAGGCCCGACCAGCATCAGTTGAATCAACATGAAATGGGCCCTGGGACGAGAGATCCCGATGGCAGAGGGTCAGGAATATTTGTCACTAGGCGAACAAACGGGAAGTGAAGGGAACGGCGGCCACAGTGCAGCAGGGCCTTTTGTTCGTACTTCAAGTGGAGCCACTGCCACGGCCACATCTGCAAGGGTATCACGGCCCTCATATTAATTCACGCACCAAACCCAGCTGCTCATTTCATTATAGCCCAACTGCAATTCGGCGCGGGATAACAATAATGGGAAGCAAATCGAACAGAGGTCCTTCGGTCTTTGCCTTGTATCCGTACGCGTTAGGTTTGCCGGAAGTGTTGAGCTAATTAGGAGAAGGCTAATAGACCGATGATCCTTCCGTGAAGCGTTCGTTGATAAATTACACATCGTACAGGAGTTATGATTTTTGTATATATTTTAATAAAGTTTGAAGATAAATATCAACATTTAATTTCATTATAATGCAATTATTTCGTACATGTAGTTGGCACACAACATATTTCAAGTCATTTTTCTATTAAAACTTTTCAAACAAAAAGAAATCGTGGGAAACAATAAGGGACTGGTTCTTCAATTAGATGTATCTTTCAATGACACATATTTTTTCCTGCTTGACTTTTGTTCATTCTCCCACTACTGAATTAACTATTTACTTCCCACACGGTAGTGCACTGTTTCTGTGTTTTTTTTTTTTGTGTGCATACAACCGGTAACATCAAACTCGTCGTCCGACACACCAATCGTCCATCGAAAAAGGCCACACGTTTGGGCTATATTATTTTTTTGCTTTTCGTTTTTGTTTGCATACACCCTGTGAATGCAAAAAAAAATCACCCCTTCACACACACACACACGCGTCGTGGCCATGCGTACGTGCACATAACCACTCGTCACCTTCCGCTGGTATGTAAGGATGTGCCGACTTTCGGTATGATCCTTTCCCGAACAAAGGATGCACACAAAAGAACGAATGAAGAAACAGGGCCAGAAACACGAACAGAGGGAGAAAGAAAAAAAAGCGGATAAGCTTGTCACACAAAAACCTTGTCACCCCCGTCGGTTTTGGAATTCGTGTTGCTCTCTGGTTCCGAGCTGTTCCTTTTTATGGCTTGTCTCTTTCCTGGCCGATGATAACAAATAAAAAAAAAATCCAACACACACACACTCTGTCCTGTCCACATCCTTCATCCCTCCTCCTTCTATGCACGGTGGATTTCCCTTTTTTTTCTTCTTTTTTTGCTTCAAGCCCATTTCCGCACACATAAGCGATGGCACGCATCACTCAAACGATACCCGACCCACCCCGACCCGAATGAACAAAAACTCAACCCCCCCCCCCCCCCAAAGAAAAAAAAACAAAATAAAAGGGAAATCGCCCAGAAGCAGTGAACCGAAATTTTGTAAATCAATCCCTCTTGAAGTGTGTCCTCGTCGTCGTTCGTCGTCGTTCGTCGTTTGTCGTCATCGTTCGTCGTCCTCTTGTCGATGTATAATTTCCATGCTTTTCCTTTTTCCTGCCCAAACTATTCTACGCTCTCTTTTCCACCCAAACACACACAAACACACACAATCTCATTTTCTCTGTCTCACTTTCCCTTAATGCACCTTCTTTTTTGTCACCTCTCAGGATATGCCTTCACTGTATTAAAGCGCGTATCGTGACTTATGGGGAGAGCGGGAGTCGCTTTTTACACAATATATTGCTTTCCTTTTCCATTATCCTGGGCTCACATCGCTGTTGCCCTACGCATACACACACGCACGCACGCCACCGACGATGGAATGGCATGGAAAAGCATTACTACGCCGAGGGGTTTCAATTTTCCACCATCTGTTCTCGACTCCTCGAACGGTGTGTGTTCGTTTGGGGCTGTTGTAGTAGGCTGGCGAATGTTTTTTTTTCCTCCTTTCTTTTCATTCGCTTGTTTTTCATTGATCGTTTTTGCATCTCCTTCTAGCGGTACGGGCGTTTTTTCAACTTCCATCACTGCACTCAATCATTTTTGTTCGTTCGTTGTTCTGTTTTCTTTTTTTGGTATGTGTGTGGAATCTCTTACCAATTCTATTACCGCACCCGGTACCGAAGGTTTTCCCCAATTTTTCCCCACGCTTTTCCCACTTCGTACCATTCCAGCACACACACAGAGTTGAACCGTTGCTCAGCAGAACATTTTCACACCGTATAGCGTACAGATCCAGTTTATTTTTTGCTCCGTTTTGTTTGGTACTCACGCTACCGTGGAACGGGGAGTTGGGTACGGAAACGATGGGGGTGAGGGGGGGAAGAAAAAAAAAACGTTCGACTTTGCTGACTCTCGGGGTAAAACGTCAAAAAACGTTTTCCAAAAAATGGAAAACAAAAAACCTTGTGTACAGGAGACAAAAAACAAGGATGCACAAGATGAACTTCCACGCAGGCACAAAAGGAACAAACCAGCATGGCCGTGTACGTGTGTGTGTGTGTGTGTCGGTGGTGATGAGTGACTCCAAAACTGCCAAATGGAGCACAGAAACGCAACCATTGCTTTGAGGGAGATGAGATGGAGCAAACAAAATGCAATCATGCATGGGCAGGCTCCAAATGCTGCCACTCGTGCTGCTGCTAGTGCTGGTGAGACGCGTGAAATGCAAAAAAAAAAAGATGAAACACAACAGTGAACAAGGCCAACAATAACAATGTACAAGCAGCAGCTGAGCATGGAAGCGAAAAGAAGCTCTCGCCCATTTTAAATGTATTAGTACATAAACATTTCCATTTTCATGTTTCTCTGTTTTTTTTTTCGTTTTTATTCTTCTCCTCTGTTCTTCTGAGAGATACAAGCTTTGCGATCTTTTGTGGCATGGACCACACCGCCGTGCTTTATGTTGTGAGCTTTTTTCTTTATGTTATTGGTTGGTGGATTTTTTGGTTTTTTGTTTGCTACGCTCCCGGCACAGTTCGCGTCATGGAGATACCCAGAAATGCCAGAGATCCACTTTTGCAAGCAAAACGGACTGTAGCTGTGGTGAGCTTAATGTCCTTTTCAGCATCGTTCTCATGCGAACTTTTTTCGCAAAGCTAGAACTGTGGTGATCGATCATATAATGGAACAAGTTTTGGGCATGTTCTACTTACACTACCGTGTTTGTTCGTTTGTTTCGTGATATGAAAAATGACTCAGCATATCTGATTGTGCAAGATTAAATTAGTTGTTGCGGTTTTTTTTTATTTTAACATTTTTATGCAACAATTACAACCCAAACACAACGCTAGAAAAATGTTCATGTTCAAACGAACGATTTGGTACGGTTTAGTAAAAATGGTTGCATCGAAATCTTAATCCTCTTTCACTCGAAGTGTTCACTCGAACTACTATTTCCATGGAGATACCCAGAAATGTTTAATTATTCCTAAGTTAAGTACTTGCGTCACTGTTAAGATTGCATGAGTATTTGTCGAACGTGGGTGCTCCAAAAGCACACTTTCGTCAGCAATGAACCAAAGCCAAACGAGGCTAGGTAAGCCAGAACACGACCCATCTGTGATGGAAGGCGAATGGGAACTTTCATTCCACTCATTCATGAAAACTCGCCGCGAGTGTTGGGGTTATGGTAATTATGCGCAACTCCGAAATGCCACTCCACTTGTGGTTTCGTTCATGCCGGGCAAATGCTTAAACGATACGCTACGTGTGATGTAAAGCAAAGTGAATAACTTCATGGGAAGTGATCACTTTACTGCTGCGGTATGGTAAAAGGAATTGCTCGGAATTCCGATGCGTACGACGAAAAGATGGTTCCGTAAACGTAAGATTATTTCACTAAAATTACACAAAATAAGATAGGTTTAACAAGTCAATATTACTTACCTTATGTTNGATCCAGTTTATTTTTTGCTCCGTTTTGTTTGGTACTCACGCTACCGTGGAACGGGGAGTTGGGTACGGAAACGATGGGGGTGAGGGGGGGAAGAAAAAAAAAACGTTCGACTTTGCTGACTCTCGGGGTAAAACGTCAAAAAACGTTTTCCAAAAAATGGAAAACAAAAAACCTTGTGTACAGGAGACAAAAAACAAGGATGCACAAGATGAACTTCCACGCAGGCACAAAAGGAACAAACCAGCATGGCCGTGTACGTGTGTGTGTGTGTGTGTGTCGGTGGTGATGAGTGACTCCAAAACTGCCAAATGGAGCACAGAAACGCAACCATTGCTTTGAGGGAGATGAGATGGAGCAAACAAAATGCAATCATGCATGGGCAGGCTCCAAATGATGCCACTCGTGCTGCTGCTAGTGCTGGTGAGACGCGTGAAATGCAAAAAAAAAAGATGAAACACAACAGTGAACAAGGCCAACAATAACAATGTACAAGCAGCAGCTGAGCATGGAAGCGAAAAGAAGCTCTCGCCCATTTTAAATGTATTAGTACATAAACATTTCCATTTTCATGTTTCTCTGTTTTTTTTTCGTTTTTATTCTTCTCCTCTGTTCTTCTGAGAGATACAAGCTTTGCGATCTTTTGCGGCTACCGCACCACCGTGCTTTATGTTGTGTGCTTTTTTCTTTATGTTATTGGTTGGTGGATTTTTTGGTTTTTTGTTTGCTACGCTCCCGGCACAGTTCGCGTCATGGAGATACCCAGAAATGCCAGAGATCCACTTTTGCAAGCAAAACGGACTGTAGCTGTGGTGAGCTTAATGTCCTTTTCAGCATCGTTCTCATGCGAACTTTTTTCGCAAAGCTAGAACTGTGGTGATCGATCATATAATGGAACATGTTTTGGGCATGTTCTACTTACACTGCCGTGTTTGTTCGTTTGTTTCGTGATATGAAAAATGACTCAGCATATCCGATTGTGCAAGATTAAATTAGTTGTTGCGATATTTTTTTTATTTTAACATTTTAATGCAACAATTACAACCCAAACACAACGCTAGAAAAATGTTCATGCTCAAACGAAGGATTCGGTACGGTTTAGTAAAAATGGTTGTATCGAAATCTTAATCCTCTTTCACTCGAACTACTATTTCCATGGAGATACCCAGAAATGTTTAATTATTCCTAAGTTAAGTACTTGCGTCACTGTTAAGATTGCACGAGTATTTGTCGAACGTGGGTGCTCCACAAGCACACTTTCGTCAGCAATCAACCAAAGCCAAACGAGGCTAGGTAAGCCAGAACACGACCCATCTGTGGAACTTTCATTCCACCCATGAGTGGAACTTTCATTCCACTCATTCATGAAAACTCGCCGCGAGTGTTGGGGTTATGGTAATTATGCGCAACTCCGAAATGCCACTCCACTTGTGGTTTCGTTCATGCCGGGCAAATGCTTAAACGATACGCTACGTGTGATGTAAAGCAAAGTGAATAACTTCATGGGAAGTGATCACTTTACTGCTGCGGTATGGTAAAAGGAATTGCTCGGAATTCCGATGCGTACGACGAAAAGATGGTTCCGTAAACGTAATATTATTTGACTAAAATTACACAAAATAAGATAGGTTTAACAAGTCAATATTACTTACCTTATGTTAGTTGTTGTATAATTAAAACATCGAATAAGTACAAAAGATTAGATATGTAGAAGTTGTTTTTAAATTTATATACGTGTAAACGCGCATTAAGTGAATGGTCATAATTTTGACAGCTGTCATCAAAAACCAGAACCGAATAAAACAGTGTACGAGTAAGACCGTCAAATCGAGGTGTTTTCAACTTAATCGATTTTAAAGATACATAACACCAATATAATCTACCCAATTCAATTCACATTAACCATTTCAAGCGTTCACACGTTAGAAGCCATTAACTGTGTTAAACGGCAGTATTTTTTTTTGCTCTTAGCAGCTTGATCCTTCCACAAGGTGATTCACTTTCAATCGGATTTCTGAATCAATTAAATTACCGGAAGGAAAGAAGAACCTTTCCAGTGTGAAATTCATGGTTTGCCACCCACATTCAAAGACGCTTTGTGGTACTTGTATGGACGGCGCATGTTGCTCGTACAGCCACATTGAAGAAAATTCTAAGCACGCAACAGAAGCAACCGATAAATATTGTTGGATTCAATTAATCAAACCTTCCAACACCTTCACTACTTACACACACCCACACACACACGCGCCTGTTCGGAAACACACATCAGAAACCATGAATGGGAATGAAGAGTGCAGATTATTTCGAGCACCATTGCCTTCCTGCCCAGCAAATGGTAATGGGCTGATGCGTCATAAATTCACATTAGATAGATTTAATCATTATTAGAACACAACAACGTTCCTTGCTTCCAAGGAGACAACTCGTATAGAGGAGGTAGGTGAGCAAGAGAGAGGGAGTGAGAGAGAGTGAACACACAAACATGAACAAGAGATGAACTCTTCTGCTACCAGTAACGAGACCTGTCACCAGTAAGGGACTTTAAAAAGGTCTGTTTCGAGCAGCTGGCGTGGGTTGCAACAGGACGTAACGACAAGGATTACTGAACACATTTTTAGAAAATTGTAGTTCTATGGGGATCCTGCTTTTCGTACGCAAGCAGAAAACCACATCAGGATGTAAATTACTCGTCATCCTTGTTCAAAACGAGTGCTAGAGTCAAAACTCAAACCTCCTCCCCCCACCCACGCCACCTTTAACCACAAAACTCCGGTTTTTGCCCTTTCGAAACGCACATACGCACACACTTGTCTCAATTGTAGGACTTGTGGTTAGACACTCGACACCAAACCAACCTACTGAATATGGTGATATGGGGATGGGATGGGGGGATGGGGGGGTGAGGGAGGGGTTTAACTTGCACCGTTTGCTTCCATGCGAATTCTGGAACGATCCTGTTATTTTATGGTTCACTTATTCCCCTGAGGACAGACAACGACGACGACGACGGGCGCTTCCCAGGAAGCATCATTTCCAAGCGTTGGTATGGTGGAATTAGAATTTATTACATCTAAACGTGCTCTATCTCTTACCCAACCCCCCACCCCCCCCCTCGGGTGCTCACACGCCCTTCCATGTAGGATATACGGACGTCCTAAGGCTAAGCTTACCTTCAGCAACATCACATATCACATGACAGGAAACATGAGGACTTACATCGGTTGCTGTATTTCCGTAGTAAGAAACGTACGACAAACCCTCTGTACTGGGTTGATGGTCGGTTTCATTTACCACTCATTTACTGCAACACGCGCACAGCAGGGTTATTACCGAAGGGTTAGTATGTCAGAGGAACGATAATCATACCTTACCCTTACCGTTTCCCACCATCATGTTCGTCCGTCCACACTGGGATGCATAAAATATTTTCAATAGAATAAATAGTTTAGCTACCTATTGGCTGAGAGCACGCAAGAGTGGAGCAATAAATTGCATAGCATCCGACGAAAGTAACACCGAAACGTTTGAAAAATGTCATAACGGATTCATAAACGATTATTCGTTCCGCACCTCAACACGGTGGACAACAACAAAAAACACAATCTGACAAATCAATTACCACAAGACATGCAGACAATCAATAATCTCACCGAAAGGAGAAAGAGAGTAGCGAAAAAAAAAACCCCTCGCCTCGATATAATGTAACGTTACCTTTCTTCCATAAGCCATAAAATGCAAGAAGCAATAAACTAAACTTCTAACACCCCGACGTTGACATCCGCACGATTTCCACGAAGTGAATGTCACCGCACAGCTCTGCCCTTCGATAAAGATTCCAAATATATTATCCATTCCCTTTTCGAGGAACCGGAACCGTGTGTACTCCTTCTTCATTATTTTGCACCAAGACACGCCGAGAGAGAGAGAGAGAGGGAGGGTGAGAGAGAGAGAGAGAGAGAGAGAGAGAGAAAGAGAGAGAAAGAGAGAGAGAGAGAGAGACGAAGTAGGGTGGATGTGTCTTGCGCCACCGTACGATTTGTGGCACTTTGCCCCATTCAACATCCGTTTTCCGACCGGATGCGACGTGTTTACCAGGCTGGTGAAACGCTGGTATGGCGGACGCCTGAGTCCACCACCCAAAACCAATTTTCCTTTCATCATCAGCAGTAAAGTTCGCTTGATTGTTGTCGATGCTATTTTTTTTTTGTTTTGTTGTGGTTGTTGTTGGTCGCTTCCCACTCGCTCTCGGTCGCCTTATGCTTGAGCCCGCCAACGAGACGAGAAAAACGGGACGAACGACCTAGACACCGTTTTCCGCAGCAGCACACTCGGGTCGACTGCTTGCTTGGCAGACAAAAGGCTGAAAAGCTTATCCTTAAAAACCCTGAACCCAGCCGTACCGACGACGAACGACCGACCGACCGCATGCTAGTGATGGGCAGAAAGGAGGCGCACACACAACCGCGCGACGCGTACGATGTTTCTCTTTGGGGAATTCCAATCGCAACGGAGCGAGATGAAACCGACTCGGCAGCATCACTTGAGGCAATAAACCGGTAATAAAATAATAGAGTCTATGTTGCTGCCGACCCCAAGTGCTGCCGACGGTGGTCCTGGTGGTGGCGGATCTCGTTTATGGGATTGTGTTTTTGTTTTTCTTGCCTTTTGTGTGTGTGTGTCCTTTCTTTCCTTTCTGGCAACGATTTTCACCGCACGATGCGATGCGTTGGTGTGCGGTACGAAAGCAATGTTGTATCAATGTTGCCAATTAGAAGCATGAGTTTGTGGGTGTCGGTTTCGATATTTTATTTGTCCATGTCGCTACTATTTCAATTCACCCATGCGTGGAGAGACAGGGTGAAAATTTATTTTAAACCTCTCTCTCTCTCCCTTGTGGAACATTTGGTGCAACGATTGTCTGCCCCCGAGGGACGTGTGAGAAAAATTACATTTTGTTTTTGTTTAAATTCGCAAATAAAGGTAAACAAAGATTTCTTCTGTTGAACCTTTAGAACTAGAAACTGTTAAGAGCTTTTTTATGGGAATCCATGAATCTGAATGAATTTCTTAAGCGAATACTCTAGTGATGGGCACACTGGTTTAGAACTATTGAATGAATTAAATCTTAGCAGCGAGTGAATTAATTCAAATCTTTGTGAATAGTTTTTATAACTCTTCTGTGATTTAAATCATTCATGAATTATTTAACTCATGAGTGAGTTGGTTTGTATTTATGGGCAAAATCGTCAATCGAAGAATTAAATCACAAACCAACTCACTCATGAGTTAAATAACACATGAATAATTTAAATCGCTGTGAATGAAGTGCGAGACATGAGTGACTTAAAGAGTTAACTCTTCATTCCAACACACTCACTCTGATTTAATTCCTTCAAGTGAGTAATTATTCCCATCTCTAGAATACTTTGAACTCTACTCTAACGATGTATGAATCTTTGAAGGATCTTGAATTTTTAAAGCTTCATAAATCTCGAAAGACTCTTAAAAATCTTAAATTTTAGAGATCCATGAATCTCCAGCGAGATGACTCAAAATAAAAAATATTCTTCACTGAACAATGATTGGAATGAGTAAGTCTCCAAAGATTCGTTACCAAGCCAAACAACTTTTGTGCACAATACGATGATTTGTGTAATGATGTTTGATTGTGGTTGATAATATGGACCAGCGCTGTAGGAAAAACCCCGAGTCCAATCATATTTTTCGGTAACCTATCCATTAGGCTATGGGAAACAATTTATCATTTAACAAATCTCACACAAGTGGCACAGCGTAGACACAAGCACACACACGCAGCTAGACAGGGGGAAATGATAAATAGAAAAGTGAAGCGAAACGACGCCTGGCGACAACATCAGAACGTCGCTTAATTGGTGTGTTACCATGGTCTCCCCTACCAAGCGAACGGAAAATACTTTTCCACAATGAGAAAACTCCACCCACAACACCCCCTCTGGGCGGTGGCGCAACGAACCGTGCAGCGTGGGGTGCAAATTTCCACAACGACGGAAGAATTTGTTCTCAAACTCACCCTCCACACAACCCTCCTCAGCCGTGGAAAAACTTTGGCATCACAGCCGCCTCCATCAGACCACCCACCCATCCACACAGACTCGCGTTTGTTGATAATGGAAGAGATTTACTGGCACGCGAAACTAGAGAGGGGGACACGATTCGATGCTTTCGGCAAGGGATGCAAAACAACCCGATAGGGGAGAAAATGGTTGCAATAGAACGGTTATTAAATTCAGCTCTACCATCTCTCGAGTTGTATGGATAACATTTCTTCCGGATTTTGTCACTCCGTGCATCCTGATGCACCCCACCCACTGTTGTGCGCGGCCCTACCCATAGTTTGGTGCCGTGCTATAATTTAATGAGTTTTGATAATTTGGCATTTTGATCAACTGTCTTTTGATTGATGCTGATTTGATTGAATTTATAGCGAGTTGAGTGTTCGGCTCAATTTATTTGGCGTGAAGGACAGACGCTTTGCATATGTTTACTTAACTATTTAAATTGGATATTTTTTACTCAAACAGATGTTAACAACAATAACAAATAAGTTATTTGAATTTAAAGAGTTTTATAAATGATAAATAATATATAATAATATTTCAGAAGAATAATTTAATAACTCAGAGTCCAAGAAACTATTAAAGCATTTGTACTTTCGTTTGGCAATATTTATCAACACTATGTTTTTCATAAAATAATGTGCTTAATTATATCACATCGAAGTTGTGGTGAAGAAAAGCTATCAAGAAAGAAACTGCAGACATTTTTATTTCTCCTAACACAACCCTATTTCGTGCAAGCGCAACAAAAACCTTACATCCCCCATATATCCTCACTCTCTATTTTTCTCCTCGCATACACACACACACACACACACACACTCCGATCGGTAGCACAATGAAACACAAAAACGCATCCGCATAAGTTTGTTCTGTACTTTCCTCGCTTCCACAATGCTACAAACCCCGTTCCCTTGTGAACCCGTCGAAGTAAAACTAAAAACACAAGAAAATGTATAACAATTCACCAACACGAGGAGGTGGAAGGAGAATCCACTCCCCTTCATCAATCTCCCCCCTTCTCCCCTTGTCCTTCCATTTTCGCACGGTAAGTGGTGCGAGATTTTTTCCAGAAAAAGCAACATAAGTGGTTTTGGTGTGGGGAAGCGACCCGAAAAACGAGACAGTCAAAAATGTTTTCGAAGAGAAAACAAAAAAAAGAAGAAAATAAAACAACAACTCCCCTCAAAAAAAAAAAGACGAAACCTCCACCCCAATGGCAAAAGAAACTAAGCAAGAGTGAACAAACATAATTTGAAAGGTAAGAGGAGGAAGCGAGGGGAGTAAATAACAGAAAAGAAATACGTTGTTCCATAATCTGGCACGAGAGAGAACAAACAAAAAAAAAACACAACAACAAGCACGGAAAAAGGAAACTCCCATTCCTTCCGGAAGCCGGAGGTGGGCAATTTCCGCACACAGACCATCATCACAATTTGGCTGGGTAAATGAAGGGGGTGTAGGAGAAGAAAAGAGAAGCATGCCGAGGGTGAGCATGAAATCTAGGACCGAAAAGCAGGGTACGAATTTTCCCGACGACAACTTTTCCCAAACAATCCTAAGCTCTTTATGTCTCACTCGCGTCTCACGCTCACGCTCCTCGTCTCACCCATCGTTTTGTGCATCTTTTACCGGAGTCCCACCCGCTGGGGAAAGGAAAAAGGGGGAAGAAGGG
Source organism: Anopheles rivulorum (assembly GCA_018908115.1). NCBI lineage: Eukaryota > Metazoa > Arthropoda > Insecta > Diptera > Culicidae > Anopheles > Anopheles rivulorum. The sequence goes on from STHB01000005.1 coordinate 214,717, forward strand.
AGAGACGAGTGGGACGAGTGAGACTTTGCCTCCACTTTACACTTGGTTTGTTTACCCTGTCTCCATTTTCTTTCTTTGGCGCACAGCGGCGGTTTGTTTTCTTTTTTCCCTGGGAAAAGGGCCCTCCGTGCATCCTCTTCCCCTCGGTGCTCTCTCGCTCGCTCGCCCACCACACCCAACCTTTCACCACCGTCCATATCCTTCGACACCGAAGAAAGCAGCGCAGCGAAACGGAACGGTTCTTGATTATGTGTACAATTTATATTTCATTTCTTTATTCGAAATATATTGTTGTTTATTTCTGCCTGTCCGTTTCCGGGCACCGTTGCATTCGCTTACCATGGGGCTTCCAACAAAACCCATCCCAAGCTTGGGGTTGCTTTCCTGGGTTTACGTTTGCACAATCTTTCGCTCGGTCGCAAAGCGACCATATCCGTTCCTGGCCGTTTGTGAATCCAGATCTCTGCTCGGTTGGGTGTGACACGCTGGGACAGGGTGCAGCGAATCCACTACTTACGAGAACTTCGATGCGAGAACCATGGGGCGTAACAACTGCCTGTAACCAGCGTGTAGGGACGAGAACGAGAACGGAAACTCGCGACCTTCCTATGGGTGGGTGTGGAAACGAAAAATCCATCCTAGAAATGGATTATAAAAGCAATGTACCATCACCCTCATTCCACTTCAGATCGACACACAACTACACCACATACAGAGTCTTGTGTTGATCGGTTGGGGGCACGTCTACGACTGGCAAACGTCAATACATGCAATCGTTGTATTGAAAGAAAAAGGGAAAACAACAACAGCATTTCCATATATTGGAAAAAAGAATCATGGCCGCTTGGGGGGAGGGGGGGGGGGGAAGCGCAATGATACACGTTTACGGTACATCTCGTCGGAAGCGTTTAGTTTGCACGTGCACAAGGGGAGAATCCCAAAAATACAAAGAAATATATTGAAATAAACCAACAACCTGGCAGTACGTGCTATGGGGTGCGCCGTGTGTCGACGAATCTACCCGCCGCAAGCGATACCATCAATATAAATAAATACATTCAGGGCATCCACCAATCGGGCGGTCAACCCCCCCCCCCCCCCCCATCTTCTCCACCCAACCCTCTTATTGGCAAAGAAAGTGAGGAAATGAAATGGAGAGTAACATAAACACGTCCTTGTCCTGAGGGGCACACGAAGAAGGCACAACAAGCGTGCGTGAAGAGGAGAACAATCAAGCGGAATGAGAAAAATAAAGAAGATAAGTAAATACAAGAAGTTGCTAATGTTTTTCTTCTTTTTCATCATCTTCTGCTTCATGTACATCTTTCTCTTTTATTGAAAAAAAGAAGGCAACAAAAGCACCCAAGGTTGGTTAATACGCCACCGCCGATGGTGGTGGAAGCGGTGGAACCTACACACCCACACCCAGCACGAAATCGTATCGAAAAACCTAAATCGAGATACCGATTGCCTTCTGTTTGCAAATAAAAATGCAAAGCAACAAAAAAAAAAAATAGAAATCACCAAACCCCAACAGCAGCGAACGTACCCGAACGCCGACGACAGATGGGAGACGACCATGCGTCTCCATTTGCTGCAGCATCCCCGCCTACATTCCAGCACCCGGACAGGGCCGCGCAAGTGGGATTTCGATGGCGTCCTAATTGGGCGACAGGGTGGAAAGCTGCGACAGGACGGGAAAGCTGCCCTCAAGTTGTTCTGTATTCTATTTATCGATTCCACCCGCCGGAGGAGTCGGTGAATAGGAACGCCGCTGAGATGGGACGATGTTTCTGCCAACAGCAAAATGCAATGGGTAGAAAATAAACAGAACTTCCGCTTCCGCTTTGCCCAGGTTTGCCCAACGATGAGGCGTGGGTGTGGGCTTTCCCTCCCGAGAGGGGGGGTTGCTTCGATAAGGAAAACCAATTTTTATTGAGACAGCTCAACGATACGATCGGCTCCGGTAGCGACATCGGTCGGGCAGCAACGGTTACTGAAGGAGGCCACAAACATCGTTTTCTTTTTCCGATCATCGTCGTTGTATTTGTATTCACCATCATCATCATCATCATTTCATTGGGCTTCATAGAGCTGGTGGGTGTGAGTGCTCCGTCCGTACCATGTTCAACTTTATCCTTTCGCTCGATTGCATACACTAACATCCTTGTTTGCTTTTGCAGTACCTTTTTTTTGGTTCTCCAAGCAAAATGCACAGCAACACCATCGAACGCTAATTCTCTACCTACGGACACCAGAATCATCAACATCATCGTCATCACCATCATTAAGCTGATCATTTTTTTCCAAAACACACACTCACACTCACGTTATCCAGATTCGGAAAAACCGTTGCAGAAAATCGTCCCACACCGGGGGGGTTCGAGGTTTTGAGTGAAATTCCTCTGTCTTTCTTCATCGTTTTCTTACCATTCGCTCGTTCACCATTGGCAACCATTCCTGCCTCAAGGCTATGAGATGTGAATGGGGCTATCGTACACATTCTCAAGCATCCACGAGAGGACGAAAGTTTGCTTTGCTCTTCGTTCGTAATCTTGTTTTGCGTGTAGTTAAATGCTGAAAGGATAGAAAAAAGGCATTCGAGCGTCGCTTCGAGAATGTTTCGAACCGCAACGAAGGTGCTGGGATGGCTTGTCAACGGCTAATTTTAGCACCGGTCGTCGTCGGCTTCCGCTGGGCAAAAGAAGATTATAGCAAACGGATACAGCGGTTTGGCTGGTTGTTGTTGGGAATGGAAGATAATTAAATATCGCCGCATTACGACGCTCCCCTCGTAAGCAGTACAATATAATATATTTGATGAGATGATAGGAAGAGAGACCGGAAAGTGTGACATAAGGTGGGTGGAATTGTGTTGCTTCACTAAGGATTTATTTTTAATTATTATTTTATTTAAGTATTGTTATTTTTACTAGTACGAGAACAAACTGATTACACAAAACCTTACACACAGCACACATCAATCATAATGTGCCCAATACCTTATCTACACTGCGGCTGCTGGATCGATCAGTAATGGTTTCCCCGTAGCACCCACCCCCATCATTTCCCAAACTCGCATCAATATTCCGCAAGTGTGATCATTTCGAAACATTATTCTTACAATTTTTCCACCCTCCATTTCAATTCCGTATTGAATCGAATTTTCATCCCACCCCATCCCCCACCGGGGGATCGGGGGGAACATTTCTTCCCATCGGCTATGATTGCTTTCGACAACGCAAATACTAACATCCCCTCCCCCCATCGCTACCCACCCAGATGGGGGGGGGGAGGATGGTGGGTACGATATAACATTATCTACCCAGAAGAGGATTCTCCCACCTTCCATTCCCCAAACCTCTCCTTTCCGCCCATTCTTTTCTCCCTCACACTTTCATGATTGCCCGAGTCTTGTTCAATTGCAAAGAAAAACGACCCACATCGTTCTCAGATCACTACCCCGAACAGAGCTCTGAGAGCAACGCTGAATATACACCCTCCCTCTAACACACTCTGTCCACCCACTCCCTCCATCCCTTCAACCAATCGCCCTTTTCACTTTTTTCACTTCACCGCGTCCAACAACTTCGATGGGTAGGATGGTGGCGATTTTGGAACGTTGTTCGGAAACGGAAACGAAATCAAAGGGCACCGAACGGTTGGTGGATTGAAGAAGAAGAAGAAGAAGAAGAAGTGATAGCCGTTTCTTTTACTTTATTTTCTTGCTTGCCATTTTTTTGTTGCGTTTCTTCTTTCTACTGACTACGTGGGAGGGAATGGAGCGTCAAGTATCATCGAACAACAGCGAACAAACGAAAGAAAAAAAATTCCTCCTCCCAATGGACGGTGAGTGAAAACGAGATCGAAAGCAGATGATGCTTCGGGATGATAAAATCATGACACACACACACACACACACACATACAGCGGAACACTACCACGACACAACCGTTTTTTTTTGCCGTGAAGGATGCAACATAAATGTTTTATCATGTGAGAAGACATCGTACACAACCAGCGACGGTGGAATACGGTTTCGTTTATGTGTTTGTGTGGCTCTGCTTTACAAATTCAATCGGAAGCAACACCGAATGGGTTGGAAAAGTAAGGGATAACAACAACAAAATGAACAGAAGAGAAAAGAAAAACCATAATAAAACCAAGCACGACCGAACGACTGGTCGTAGAAGGTAAACGACGGCGAAACGCTATCGCCGCTTAACACGTTTTGTCCAGTGCGATTGCCATTTTTGGGCAGTTGATGGTTTTAGATTGGGTTTAGTTAAGATGCAGGACTTTTGCATGCCAATTGTTTGTTGTTTAGATGAAGCACAGCTGTTACACAGCCGCGTGGAAATAATAGTTTATAGCAGAAACCAAAACAACTTTGACAGGAGCGTAGAATTACATGTAAACACCTTTAGTGGTCTTGACTGTCAACGTGACATTCGGATAGGGTTTCGAAAATGAAATAAGGGCAACGAATTTCAAGCGATAAAGTGCCAAATATAGTGGTTCAATTCAATACGTGTTCTAAAAACGGTTAAAATTCATGGTTGTCGAGGAACCGACAAGTTGCGTTCGCAACAACAGCTTCAGGGAACTTTAAGTACAGTAATTTGTAATAGTTTCTGTGAAAGAAGCACACAACTATTTCAATGAAATCTTTTTTCTTTTTATACATACAATCATTTCTTCGTTATTTTCTTTGTAAATATTGTGAAATATTCCAGAACTCAAGCATTTCCCAACAGCCACTTCAAGCGATGCAATCTTATTTTACAAGTGAAAATGATAACAATATGTATATCGGGGGAAAGGAAGGAAAACCAAATCCACAGCTCTTCGAAAAGATTATCCTTCCAATGAATATCAACACACAATTCCTTCTTGACAGCTTCCGACCGGCTCTTCAGCAATACACAAAAAAGAACTGGAAAACACACACAAGATAAATTGTAAACCATCATGAACAGTTCAGCAAAACCAAAAAAAAAGGCTCCCCTGTTTTCTTTTTCACTCATCCGCAACCGGGAGCGATCCGTGAAAAACTACCACCCAGCGTCTTATTCGCGTAGCATAACAACAGCAACAGCAGCAGACAAAAAAGTGGGAAAAACGGAAAAGGAAACAAACAAAAAAAGGAGTCAACAATGGCTCGTTACGACGATGAAGGGAATTGGGAAATCGACTTTCCACTTGAGCGACATTGAGTGGGACAGGAAAATAAAAAAAAACACCCACTGTCACCATTCCTTGCACACGCGTCGCACCGTACGACATTCGGTGCGTTCGATACAATCGATTTCATCATTCCCTCCATCGATGAAAAAAGCTGCTCGGCAGGAATAAATCAACGGAACAAATTTTATTTTCACAACACGACTTCTCCTACGGCTGCTTGACAGATTTGCCGGCAAAGGAATGGTACAGCCAACACATACACAGGAAGAGAGAAGAGAGAACAAAAAACATGCGATTGAAAAGTGAAGTGAGTTTTCACCGACCGGAAAGGTCGGGATCTATTAGAAAATTGAATTGGGACTTTAAATTTTCATTGCAACTTTTATATAAATTATTTTTATCATTGCTTGTTAAGGTTGTAAACTAACTGAAAACCCCTGTACTTGTGAGCAATCTATGACACAACGTACCCGCAAACACAATTGCGC